>ML803457.1:120276-138466 GCA_009831015.1 Picea engelmannii | reverse complement strand
TTCAACTCAGGAAAGACATGTGTCTATGTTTGATTTGGGGATTTACGAATTATGGGCAATTGTTGATACTTTTATATGTTGAACATAGTTGAAGCAATATGACTATGTGTTCCTTGGGATTTTGTTTTAGATATAAAAGGGAAGGAAATGAAAATAAACATAATCATTTTAACAAGATGGGTGAAAGGCATGATGATTCTGAGTATGATTATACACTGTATTAATTGAATTTTTTTAAAGAAATAGGATGTGGGACAATGAACACGTTTTAACACACAGTAATTGATTAATTGGTCACAATAATGGTTTAATTGGTGTTGGATCGTTTGCATTGAATACATAAATGTTTTATGGATTGCTTAATTGATTTTACAAACAATATTCGCTCTTTTCCCTACCATTATTTCACTTTTCGCATATTACAATCCCCTCGCCTTCCCATATTCACTATCCACTCCCTGTCCCTAAAATTTAATTAAAGTTAAGATAAATTATGTATTATGACAGTTAAAGGATCACAGGGCTGAATTGTAGTAATATATTCTTTTGATTTACGATACAATTGATTGTTTGATGTTGTGAGCAGTAATCATGATCTTTCCCCCCTCATTTTAAACATTTTTTTCTCAATACGACCCCTCACATATCCCAAAACCCTTGTTCACCCCCTTCTCATTGTCAACTATTAAACGATTTGTATGGATTGGATCATGAGTCTGATATGTTGCTGAGCCAAATTTTGTTTCATATTTAAAAGAGTTGTCATGTATGGTTGTTGAAGAAACTATTTGCTAATCAATAATACATACAGGAATGAGATTTTTCAGCAGAGGTAGACATGGTCGAGGTAACCGAGGAAGAGGAAATTGGAACAAGGGCCCTAGAATGTTGGTTTTCTTCATATGAGATATGATCGATATATTATTACAATAATGAGTGTTCCATATATAGGGAACATAAGGTGACTATCCATGAAAGGATGCGTCCCTAGAATAATAAATAACTATTTGTTATTATTATTTACTTATAATATTATTAATAATCAATTAATAATTATATTATTAATTATTATCTTTAAAAAATGTCTTCCCGATGTTGTCCAAACATAAACACTCCCTCTCAACGAGGGAGACATTTTGCAACATGTCACTCTTGTCTTTTAAGTATACAAACTTCAACCTAGACTCATGACACTTCTCTATACACTTTGATGCAGACTCACAAGAGTTAGGACAACTATTTAAAGCTGTATTTTTTAACTGGATTGGGCAAGGAGTGTTCCAAAATAGGCCTGAAAGACCTCCCTTCCAATCCCCACAAGTCCTTGGTATCCCAATGCCTCTTCATGTCTCACTGCAACCTGAAGTCCCTAAAAATGACGGATGACAAGAGATTGTCCACCTGACAATATCCCAACATCGTGGCTGGCCTAACTTATCTCTACCTGCTCCTCCACCTATTAGAAAAACTGTCCAAGTTGCCCCTGTCCACTCACCAGTACAGTCTTCCCATGAAAGAAAAAGGTTAAAAACCGAGGCCCACCATGCTCCTGACAAAGGAAAATCCATTGCTGCCCCCTCCTCACCCTCAAATGACTCTACCAAATCCATGTCCTCCTGCATGCATTTGAGAGATGTTTTTTCTCATGTGATCAGTGAGATTAGGCCTAAAGGATCCACACAGCCTAAGGAAAATTGATAGAGATCAAAGGGTGACAACAACAACAAGGGAAACAATGCCTCCCAGAGTGGCAAATATGGATTTTAAGTGTTTTTATTTATTGATTGTTGAGAACAGTCGACTTTTGAAATTTTGGACAACACATTATTTTTTGGATATATGGTAATATATTTTTGGAAATAATTTCAATTATCATTGATATAAATTGTCAAAATATGAAAGTGATGAAGGGAGTCACAAGGGGTCCCACCTACTAGTTATTATTTATTAAAAACTCTTATTATGATTTTATTATTTTTCCCCCTTAACTAAAATGTTGGTTGAGTTTTAGTTAACTTAAATAAATAAGTAGTTCAACTACTTCAACTAATTCAAATTGCTTAAAAGTAAAAGGAAAAGGAGGAACAAGAGGAGAATAGAAGGAGAAGCATAATAAGGTCTTCTCCTTGAGTTTTTGAGATAGTTTAGTTTTCATTCATTCTTTAATTCATTGGAAGCCTAATTCTGTTTTATGATAGCAGGGTCCTATTGTAGACAACACGATTCGGGGATGAATTACATCATTCAAACACTTGTTTTTCAGAGGTGTTAATATATCTTTGATAGTTTGTGTAGACTTATCTGTTTGTGAATTAAATTTCATGACTGACAAAGCCTATTGTGCAGAGTCGAGTGGGCAACAATCTGTGGCAAGCTGATCCAACTTTTAAAGTTCAGTTTTTTACTTTATGTCAGAATTCCTTTTGTATGATTCATCGGGGACATCTAAGTTTGACTTTGGTCCAAAACTTCCTCAGGAAATTTTGTAAAGAGAACGATTCTTTTGACGAATTGGAATGGAATAAATGATTGCTTTATGTCTCATCTATTTTGATTATTGACTTGGTGTCTTTACTTCTGTCTCTATATTTATTTCAACATATGTTATATTCAAAAAATTACATAAATAATTAATTTTTCAGCAAGCTTTCATTTATAAAAAAACCAGCCTAAGCACTTGTGAATTAGGATACAAATTTTGATGGCTACAAACATAGGGTGATATTCTCGTCTATCTTGCTTTAGCCAAGAAATATATGAAAATGATTGACTAAGATCATTTCATATCTTTTACTCAACATTTATTTGGCGACCATATCGGGGAGATCTTTAATATCTCTCTGGTTGATTTTTATGCTTGATTATCATCGAATACATCTATTTTTCTGATATTGATTCTTTGTCTGTTTTATTTATTAATGACTATACTTGTTGCAAGGCAGCCTAATATTGAGCCCGGTCTTCAAGATCAGACCAACATTGCTTTGAATTTGTTTAACACCATTTTAAACACTGCTAATACTCAGGCTTAGCTTAATCATTCATGGGAAACAATTGAACGTGACATTAGTGCCCAAGAACGTTGAGAAGCTAGACGTAGACAACCTAGAAATCAACAATAACCTTCTTTTCCTTAAGCTTTGACCTTCTTTTCGTGTCCTTAGACCCTCAGGTTTCTAGGAGGAGAAGAGGCTTATCACCTGAGATTAATTCTATTGCTGAAATAGGAAGAAGGAACATTGTGTTATCTACCCAACAAAGTGATTTAAGGAGAACCTTGTCTGATTCATCCAATTCGTTTTTCTCTCCCTTAAATATCATCCACAAGATGGCATCTAGTGGTGGATTTGGCGGCACTGGAAGTGGCACTTCCTCCTCTCAATCTTCAGCTTCGTCAGTGATTGGTAGCTTATATAGCCACCATATCCATGTCCAATCTACCAAAAACCCCATCAAAGTCATTAAAAAGTATGGGATTTTTCAATTTGAAAAAGACGCTACAACCACACCATGGCATGTTTCCTCTCCTCTTAACCTAGCACCTGCTACTCATCCACTTCCTAAATTCAAAGAGAAGATTCCCAGGTTTTCGGGAAATAACACTGTCACTACAAATGAACACCTAGTGGAATTTTCTAATGCTTGTCACAACATAGGAGCCAATGCCAATGATACTTGCATGTGCTTATTTGTCAATTCCTTGGAAGGAAAGGTTGGGGTCGATTTCTTTGACCTTCATCCTAAAATTATATCTACTTGGGAGGAGTTAGTCTATTGGTTCAAATACACTTATGGGAAATCTAAAATCCCAACTGATCAGTTACGAGAATATAATAACATCGCCTATAAAGATGGTGAGACCATCAAGCCCTTAAACTTGCGTTTCACTAAGTTATACAATCAAATCCCTGAACTCATTAGACCTTAGAACCAAGCCTCTTTCATGCATTATTAAAATACATTACCTTCCCCCTATCATCATAGGCTCGAGGAAAAATCCATCGATAACCTCAATTCTGCTCTACATACGTGTTTGGAATATGAAGAACAACTCGAAAGAAAATGTCTTCCTCAGGGAGAATCGGTTAAACAGACATACATGTTCACCCTCTTACAACTAATAGAAGATATGAATAATCGTATGATAGCGTATGAGAGAAATGGAAATGTCTCTCCTCTCACCTCTGGAGCTTCATCCTCTTTTGCACCCCCCTTTAGAAATCCAATTGAAAATAATTTTCAGCCTAAATCTATCATGCCTCGAAGTTGGTGTAACTTTTGCGAGGAACACCACGAGGAAACCACATATGAGGTAAGGAAGAGTGTCAGAGATAAGATCTTTGGTAAAAGACCAGAAACTACCATCGCTCTCTTAGATTTTGAAGAGCCAGAAGATGTCATGATCATCAATACTAGGAACAAATCCTACGCTCCCCAAGGAAAATATGATCCTCCCCGCAATTCTTCTAGCCCGAGCTCATCCTCACCAGTTGCTATTGTTCAGGTTCCTAAGGTTCCTGACAGTCAAGGAACTACTTCTCCTCTCCCCTCTTCCAAATACAATATTCTGAATCAGTTGGCCAACATCAAAGCAGATGCCACCCTTCTGGACATGGTTTTCGTCCCTGAACAACAGAGGCATCTAAAACAATTCATGGAAGGAAAATCTTCTGTTGTAGCCAACCTCTCTGAAGAGGTAAATGAAGAGGATTCGTCTGTAAAAAAAGTAGGTGTACATAAATTTAGATACCCTATAAAAAATACCCCTTTTTATATTTCTGTAAAGATTATGGATAATATTTCCCATTGTTGCCTCATTGATGGCAGTTTGGGCCCAAGTGTAATGTTGAATATTATTATGGAAGAGATAGGCTTGTCTTGTACAAATGAAAATGTCAGAAGAATTCTCTCTTATAATAGTCTACAACAAACGACCAAAGGTGAGATTAAAGATGTGACCTTAGTTTTGTGCGCACACCCTGAAATAAGGACAACCCTTAGTATTCAGGTAATTGATATGCCAATAAGAAATTATTCAATCATGTTAGGAAGTGATTGGCAAGCTTTGACGGGTGGATACCTCTCACTCGACGGGACACACTTATCCATTCCTCAGAATGGTAAAAAAATTATAGTCCTTAGAGAGGGAAGGATTTCACCTTACATAGACAGTCTCCCACAACCTAATGTGAACTATATCAAAGAGGACCTAGGGGCGTATTCCATATTTTTCGAGGAGGATAACATTCCCTTGGAACAAATCGATTTAGATGATGGTATGTGGCACATGCAATTTGATGGTTCATGCTCTAGTGAAGGTAACAGAGCTGTCATAATATTGTACTCTCCTGTGGGGAAAATTCATAACTTTTCTTATAGGTTGGAGTTTGCTTGCAAAAACAATTTCACTGAATTCAAAGCTTTATTATTAGGCATTGAAAATGCCTATAATCTAGGTTGTGGTCACCTTACAGTTTTTAGAGATTTCAAGCTTGTTGTGAACCTTGTACGTAAGATATACTCTCCTAGCAACAAGTTGATGAAACGATATAGCCAAATTGTTTGGGCACTTATCTCAAACCTATTATCTTTCAACATTACTCATGTTAAGAGGGAATTGAACTCAATGGTTGATCGATTATTTGTTTTTGCATCCTCTCCTAATCAACAAATTCTGCCACATAGACCTGATTGTACTTTTCAATCTCTATATCGTCCACATATCCCTGACAATATAAAATCCTGGAAGGTCTTCCCTAGAGATGAGAGCATATGTTCTTTCATTCAAAATGAACCTTATAAGCCCAAGGAAATTATATCCATAGAAGATAACAAGATTCCTAAGGGCTTGACTCCTCTAGAGAGTTCATTTTCATTGAGTGATGTAGGAAATAAAGAGAAACATAAAGAAGAGGAGTGGAAAAGAAAGGTGGGTGAAACCATCTCCTTGAACATTGGGACACCCGAGTCTCCAAAGAATGTTAAAATAGGTGCCCAATGTTCTGATGAAGAGAAAATAAAGTTTGCCAAGCTGCTTGGTGAATTTCAAGATGTTTTTGCTTGGTCTTATGAGGATCTTCGTGGTTTTGATACTGATCTTATACAACATGCCATTCCCATAAAGGAAGGCATAAAACTAGTTAGGAAAAAACAAAGACCTATCAACCCTGCACTGGAAGCAAATGTTCGAAAGGAGTTGGAAAAACTCTTGAAAGCTGGAATCATCTTTCTGGTCAAATATTCTGAATGGGTTTCCAATTTGGTTCCTATTCAAAAAACAACCGGTCATATCAGATTATGCGTTTATTTTCATGCATTAAATCGGGCTAGTATAAAAGATCACTTTCCTCTCCCTAACATGGAAACGATTTTGCAGCAAGTTGCAAGTTCACAAATGATGTCCTTACTTGATGGTTTTTTCGGTTACAATCAAATCAAGGTAAAAAGGGTAGATAAATATAAAAACACCTTTATTACTCATTGGGGTACCTTTGCTTATGAATGTATGCCTTTTTACTTATCTAATGCAGGTGCCACTTTTCAAAGAGCTATGCAAATAAATTTCAACAATTTGATCAACAAGATCATTCAGATCTACCTTGATGACTTAACTGTGTACTCTAAAAACCGATCAGATCATTTTGGTCATCTGAAAAGAGTTCTCATGAGATGTAGGAAATTTGGCATCTCTCTAAATCCTTCTAAGTCCATTTTCGGCATTACCAAGGGTAAACTCCTTGGACACATTGTCTCTGATTTCGGAATAAGCATTGATCCTGAAAGGATTGTTGCTATCCTTAATCTACCTGCTCCCACTTCCAAGAAGGAGGTTCAAGATTTTATGGGTGTTATTAATTTCGTCCATAGGTTTGTTCCAGATTTTGCTGTGATGGTCAAACCAATTCATAATATTCTTAATCAAGGCTATTCTTTTTCTTGGACAAATGATGTCGAAAATGATTTTGTAGGGATCAAGAAAGCAATCAGTTATGCACCGGTTCTGGTGAAGCCGGATTTTGAGAAGGAATTCACGATATATACTAATGCCACCGAGGAAGCAATTTTTGCTATCCTAATGCAAAGTGATAATCAAGGTAATGAAAAACTAGTGGCTTACATGAGTCAAAGTTTGTCTGATGATGAATTTAAATATTCTTTTATTGAGAAACATGGTTTCTCTCTGGTTAAATTTGTTGAAAAGTTTCACTACTTCATCTTAGGTAAGAATACATTGGTAAAAGTCCCTTTACTTGCTATCAAGTTTTTTCTCTCATAGACTTATCTTTCAGGGAAGCTTGCACATTGGATTTCCAAGATCCAGGAGCATGATTTAAATATCGTGACTTCTACCACTATCAAGGGACATGACTTATCCCTTCACTTTTCTCAATATGCTGAAAATAATGAAGAAATTGATGAACATGATAGTTCCCTATCAAAACTTTCTACATTGATAATCATATTCTTCCTGTCTCTGAACATCCTTGGTATAAGAATTTAGTTTACTACTTACAAAACCAAATATGTCCAGACAACTTAGACACTCATCAAAGAAGAAGACTTTGTCTTGAATCCATAAGATACGTCATTATAGGAGACTTCTTGTTTCGAAGATCTGCTGATGGTGTGTTGCTTCGCTGTGTAAACGATGAAGATGCACATAAACTATTGCAAGAAACTCATGGTTCATCAAATTTTGTCATTCATGTAGGAGGTCATTTTTCTGCTAAAACCACTGCTTTCAAGATTATTAGAAAAGGATACTATTGGCCTTCAATCTTTTATGACTCTTATATTTTTTTGAGATCTTGTGACAAGTGCCAAAAATTTGTTGGGAAAGCACGCCTTTCATCCATGCCACTACAACCTATCTTCCCAGACTTTCCTTTTTCAAAGTGGGGATTGGATTTTATTGGTCCTATAAATCCTCCATCTTCAGCAGTACAAGTTTTTATTTTGACAGCCACATAATATTTTACGAAGTGGGCTGAAGCTGTCCTACTCAAGCACTCGATGGATGATCAGGTGATTTCTTTCCTTAAAAATAACATATTTTCCAGATTTGGTCTTCCATTGGAAATTATTACAGACAATGGTCCTGCTTTCATTTCTGCTAAGATGACCCAATTTTTAGCCAAGTTGGGGTTAAACATTTCACCTCATCAGCTTATTATCCCCGAGGGAATGGGTAGGATGAGTCTACCAACAAGAATTTGGTGAGAATTGTCAAAAGGCTCATCGAAGATAAGCCTCGTCAATGACACACTCTCCTCACTTACGCCCTTTGGGCAGATCAAACTATTGCCAAGGTAAGCACTGGTTACACTCCTTTCCAACTTGTTTATGGTCAAGAATCCATCCTACCTACTGAGCTAGAACTTCCTTCCTTAAGATTAATGATATAGATCAAATAATTAAATTCTTTTGATGTTTCACAAAGGATAAATGCACTCCTAGATTTAGAGGAGCAAAGGATGTTTTCCTTGGATAATATAAAAAGGAGACAACAGACTGTTAAGAAGTATTTCAACAAGAGTGTCAAAACTGTCAAGTTTAAAGTCAATGAAAAGGCACTGCTGTGGGATTCAACTCATGATGATAGGGGAAGAGACTCAAAATTTCAAAAATTATGGCTGGGTCCTTTCAAGATCATTTTTGTCCTGGGTACTAACTCTTACATTCTAAAAGATTTATAGGAACGATTGTTTTCCTACAACACTCACGATTCTCACTTAAAACACTACATGGAACCAACTTGAAAAGTTTTAACGTTGTTTGGATTTTCTGTATAGTAGTAGTCTAGTTCTATTTTCTTTTTTACCACTACTTTTCAATTCTATTTTTACAGTAGTTTAAATTATGCTTTCCTTTTAATAATTTCCTACTTCTTTTGCAATTTTGTCATTTTATTTCTATTGTTTTAAATTTTTCATTCCCATTTCTATCATGAATTTTATTGCTTTTCATCTTTTAGTTTAAATTTTGGTCAAGAATAAGATGTTGGATCAGTTATGTCACACTAACACTCCTGCAAGGTATTGTTAGTCAATAACAATCAAGCTTACACCACTTTTACGATGTTCCCCCTAAAAGCATAATTGAATTTGTTATCTGCTTTCACTGTTGTCTTATAAAGAAATTGGTTATCTCCCGCTTCTACTTTCCATTTCTTCATCCATTTGAGAATTAAAAGAGCAAGTCCATAAATTTTTCTCCTTGAAGTCAAGAGAAAATTTTGGTCAAATGATTATGCATACAGGGATAAACCCCCTCATACTTAACATTTTTCATGAGTTATTCCCAAATTCCCGATCATTTTTCCATTAAATCCGCTCACTTCCCCCTGTTGCATAATCATTCCGGTTATACCTTCTTGATCCATTGTTCTTAGTCTGCGAAACCATAAGTTCCGAGTTCTTAATTTGTTGGAAACATATTTCCTTATGGAGTCGCCATTTTGTTGATGATTAAAATTGCAACGAGGATTTTGCCTGCAAAGTATTGCTAAAGCCTATTATTTAAACTATGCTAATGATATATACTACTAGTAGGTGGGACCCCCTTGTAGACTGGAGGCTCAAGATAGTCTTATCACACAATTTATGTTGTTGTTTAGATGTTTCTTACAAGGTTCTACATGATTGATGATGGAGTATTGGTTTTGTTTGTGACATAATGGCAGATGGATAATGCATTTTATGTGCTGATTTCATTATTCTAAGCTCTAAATTCCATGTTATGAATGGCTTATATTTCCTTTTATTACATTATCTATTGTCGCCATGATTCATTAGTTGTTACACCTGCACAAGACACATGTTAGTAACAACAAGAAACAAGAGCAATGGAAAGGAACTTATGAAAAAAAAAATCCAAGAAAGGGAACTATACTATACTATGCTATACTATGTGAAAATGAAATAAAAAGGAATTAGTGTTAGTCCTAAATAGCAATGTTAGTGGCTATACGAATTATGTTTGAGTTATATTGGGCACATTTGATATATGTTATAGTATGGTTTTGGCAATGGTTAATATGGATTGGGGTGGCACAATTGGCAAGCGATATGTGAAAGTTTCGATGCATGGAATTAATGGTATGGGATTAATGGTATTGTTTTGGCTGGCTGTCGTGTACTACGAAATTGACTGGAGTGGAGGATGGAAGCAATGTGCAGTAAATGAACATCACTCCATACTTCTCCCACAAGTTCGTCACCCTAGCATGGCTATTGTTCATTTGGTTTTTTTGTGGTTAAGCTCTAAGATTCAGGCGTGGAAGGAACTTCTCGACCAAATGGAATTTTTAAAGCTATTGGTTACATGTATGGTTCTTTTTTCCCATCCATGAATTTGCTTTGTGTATGAAATGTACATTGGATCGGTAATGTGTTAGTTTGTGTTTTCTTGAGATTGGCAACTATGTAAATGCATGGGTATTCTCTCTGGAATGACTGTGTGGTTATTTGTTTGCAAATGGAAAAATTGATGGTTGAAGTTGTGATTTCGTTTGATGTTCTGTATGGTGGAAACCGTGATGGCTCTCTGTTGTTTTTAGTAGCTATGGGTATTTTTGTTGGAGGGTTTCTCTTTGTTTAGCCTTGCTTTCTGCCTCCTTACAATTAATGGTAACCATACCCGGTTGTATTCGATTGTTATGGCGTTGTTGTGTATGTTTTGAACTCCTTTTGGTCACCGTGTATCCTTCAGAGCCATGTTCATGGGTTTTTCACTTGTTCATGGGCTTATTTTGTGGTATTGGCATCAACACAGTTGGTTATGGGGGGCCATTATGCCAAGAAGTATGCTTTATGATACCTAGGGTCTGAATTTCCATTGGTATTTTATAAATTGGTTCGGCTATTGGGAAAAGCGTGAGAGTTATGCTTCTACATGTTCTTGGTATTGGTTACTGTCCAGTGAGCAATCTCTGCTCCTCTGCATCATTTCCACCCTACCTGGTGTTGAACTTGTTGGATTACTAAGAGGGGGAGTGAATTAGTAATAGTGCAATGATGATCCTTTTTAACCAAATAATCCAAGTGTTATATCAATGTAGAATTATTATCCAATAATGAGCAATAAGAAATGAACAATCACACACATACACAATACACCAGTGTTTTACATGGAAACCCAAAGCGGGAGAAAACCACATAATGATTTTTCTTATATGTCTTGAATAATTACATTCATTGGAAGCACCAACTTCCTTTGTTTTCCAACTGCAATTGGAAGGAGGCTCCAACCCCCTAGTTTCTCAGGCTACAACCTGAGGGAAGCTCCAACTCCCCAATTCTCTGGCTACAACCCCCTATGTTCTTCTGCTACAACTGGAAGGTGGATACAACCACATGTCCTTGCCCCATCCAACAACCCTGAAGTATAAGTAGAATGATGGAACCACTGTCACACTATCATTGTGAGATATACTGTTGTACAATTGTATCAACCTATACCACTGACCTATATCCAACCTGTACAATTGTCATGTAATCAATATGTATCTGAAATGAACATGTATCTACAAAAATACCACAGATACATGACCTGTAGTGCTGCAGCCCGCGTATATATGCGCCCTATCTGTTATGTAGCCCACGTATGTACACTCCCTAACCGTTATGAAGCCTGTGTATGACTTCTATAACTAGGGTTTCCTTTCACTTGAAAACTTCTGACTCTCTGTAACTTATTTCACATAGATCTGTAACCTATCACTGTATCCATACTGTAACTATACCCCGTGCATGCATTCTCATACATAACATTCACTCAAGAAAAATATGTCTCTCTCTAGTCATGTGTCATATAGATGTGTGAAATCATGAACAAGTATATTTTCCTTCACATGATCTTAGTCATCAAACCCTTTCTGATATTCAGCCTCTCAATACATCAACAAATACAAGATCTCAACCATGTACCATAAAAGACCCTTAGCCATATGCCAAGAAATAAAAGATGTGCCTCAACGAGAAGTATCAATGATAAATATACCATCACTGTATTTTTGTAGATCTAACTTATGTATAAGATCCCATGTAGCCACTAGTCTCTCTAGGGAGAATCCTCAAATCTCCATTTCCATTCCTCATGCATACATCAAAATCCAACTATTATATAAGTAAGACATACCTTTTGAACCAATGGATGGATCTGATGTATCTGAGCACTTTAGACCTTCCTGGGAACTTGATCTCATAATCTAGAACCTTTGCATCTTCATCTTCTATAATTCTAAGAATTTCGTCGTCAACCCTTCATGCTACCTCAGACGTTCACCACTTTAGATGTATCCACAAGTATTTACAATAAGATTTACACGAGAAAATAGATATACAATATGTACAAGTGTGTTTTTAATGAGTGATCTTTGCCTCTTATTTATATCTTCATGTAGCCTTACACTTTCCTTATTTTAGGGCTTCTTCATTTAAAATAATTTCTTTTTCAAAGAACTTTGACCCTTCGGGGCTTCTATAAGACTTATGAGGGGTTCTCCAACTTCATATGGTCATAACTCTCTAACCGTGAGGAGTTATGTGATGTTCCACATACCACCGGAAATGGAATGAAAAACACTATCCATCTAAGATAGTTTCACTGACAAATTCACTGTCCTTCATTTCATTATTCCATAATTAATCTTGGGTTCTCTAACCATACTTCTAGGATAACTCACTCTGAAAAGCGTCTTCCCGTGAGGGATTTCACCATAAGGGGACCACTTTGGAGTTCATCCATATTTACTTCTTATCAACCATGACAAGACAATAATGAGTCATATTTACATCAAACATTCTTGGGTCCATTACCCAAACCTTTGTGCTACGGGGATTTCTTCAAGGGTTGACATCAATGATAACCAACCTTAATCAACAATCTCCCCTTTTGGCATTGATGGCAACACTCTGATGAAATACTGAAATCATATCACTCATGCTCCCCTTGGAACCATGCCTCTGTTCTTTGAATATGATAAATATTATCCCCCTGGCACCATGCCTCTGTCCTCTGCATCTGATAAATCTGCTCCACTTGGAACCATGCCTCTGTCCTATTCATCTGATAAATCTCTCCTCCTTTGTCATCAATGTAAAAGGTATCTTTCCATCTGGGGTTGCTCCCCCTGACTAAACTGTCCTCTTATGGTGGTTCCTCGTGTACATCTAATACATATAAGTTAAGTATTCAAAAAGCATTCATTTTGGAGTAGAAATAACTCCAAGTCTTTGGCAAAGATATTCAAAGGCTTCCAGTGGAAGTGGTTTTGTAAATATGTCTTCCACTTGTTCTTTTGTGCCCACATACTCAACTCTGATGTTCTTTTTTGCAACCTGCTCGTGTAGAAAGTGATACTTGATTGGAATGTGCTTCGTCTTGTAGTGCATTACGGGGTTCTTTGAGATATTGATGGCCCTTGTACTATCACAATAGATTGGAATGGGCTCATCATACTCAACCTGTATATCTGTCAGAGTTTGTTTCATCCAAAGAATCTGTGTACAACATGATGTTGCTGCAATATACTCTGCTTCGACTGTAGATAAAGATACTTATGATTATTTCTTGCTTAGCCATGATACTAAACACCCACCCAAGTAGAACATTGCTCCAATGGTGCTTCGTCGGTCATCAATACAACCTTCCCAATCTGCATCTGTGTAGGCAATAAGTGATAGATCCTTTCCTTTTGGATACCATAATCCAAACTCTTATGTTCCTTTGAGATATCTGAAAATCTTCTTCACTGCTAATACATGTGATTCCTTTGGTTCTGCATGAAATAGTGCCACCTATCCAACTGCCTGCATTACATTTGGTCTGGATGTTGTCACATATAGTAGGATTCCAATCATTGGCCTATATTGCCTTTGATCTGTAGACTTCGAATCATCATATTTTCTCAACTTGCAACTGGTTTGCATGGGAGTGATAATTGGTTTGCAATATTCCATTCCGAACCTTTTTAGCATTTCTCTGATATACTTGGTTTGAGAAATAAAAATTCCTAGGTTGCTTTGATGTATATTGATGTATAGGTTGTTGTCTACACTTCCTTTTCTAAACCCTGCATGCTGCAGATACTTATCTAGTCTAGAGTACCATGCTCTAGCGGCTTGTTTTAGACCATACAAAGCCTTCTTTAATTTACACACATAATCTGTGTTTTCTGACAACTGAAATCTTTCTGGTTGTTCAATGTAGACTTATTCTTCAAGTTCCCCATTCAGAAAAGATGGTTTTACGTCCATCTAATACATTTTAATATTTTTGGAGCATGCATAAGCTAAAATCAAATAGATTGCTTCCATTCTGGCAATTGGGGCAAATGTCTCTTCAAAGTTGATTCCTTCAACCTGTGGATATCCTTTACATACCAATCTAGCTTTGTTCCTTGTAACATGTCCATCTTCATTCAATTTATTTCTGAAGACCCACTTTGTGCCGATCACATTCTTATTCTTTGGTCTTGGAACTAGTTCCCAAGTGTCATTTTTCTCTATTTGATCCAATTCATCATCCATGGCCTTTTTCCAAAATTCATCCTTGTTGGATTCTTCAAAACAATTTGGTTCAATTGAAGATGAGAGTGCTAGGTGTGTTTGTTATGGTGAACAGATTCTTCTTCTAGTCTCAACTCTTGCATCTTTGTTTTTGATAATCTGTTATGAAGGATGATTCTTTTGTACTGGTTTACTGGGTGTCTTTGGGACACTTGTTGAACTTGCTCTTCTGCTTCTGTCGGATTCTCTTCATTTTCATCTTCTACTTCTTTTTCATCTTCTGCTTCTTCTTCTAAGGGTTGTTTCATTGTTTCATTTTCTTCTTCCTTTGATTCTGGTCTGCCTGTTCCATCAATTGTCACGTTGATTCTTTCCACAACTTTGTTCAATCTTAGATTGTAACACTTGTATGCTTTCCTTGTACTTGAGTAACCAAAAAGTAATACTTTGTCCACACGAGAGTCAAACTTTCCCATTCTTCCATCTTCTCTTTTGATATAGCATTTTCTTCCAAAAACTCTGAAGTGCTTCACATTTGCTGGTCTTCCTTTCCATAGCTCATAAGGAATTTTGCCGGTGTTGTTTCTAAGCATTACTCTATTTTGAATGTGAATTGTTGTATGCACTGCCTGTGTCCAAAACATATCTATCAATTTTGAATCCATTAGCATTGTTCGAGCCATTTCTTGTACTATCATGTTCTTTCTTTCAACAACTCCATTCTGTTGAGGTGTCCTAGCAACGAAGAATTGTCTTTTTATTCCATGATTGCTGCAGTAGTCCATAAATTCCTTTGAGGTGAATTCTCCTCCATTATCAGATCTCAAGCATTTGATTCTTGAATCCATCTCATTTTCAACCATTTCCTTATAGATCTTGAAGTTTTCAAAAGCTTCTGACTTATTCTTGAGAAAGCAAATTGTAGTCATTCTTGTATAATCATCAACTAATAACATAAATTATCTCTCACCTTTTAAGCCCTTTGTTATAGTTGGTCCAACTAGATCAGTATGCACAATTTTCAGTGGTCTTGTTGTTGAATATTCCTTTGATTTGAACTTGGTCTTTTTTTGCTTTCCTTGTTGACAATGCTTGCATAAAGTGTTGGCTGGTTTTGTGATCTGGGGAATTTCTTTGGCTGCTTCTCTTTTGCTGACTTTGACAAGGTTATCAAAATGCATGTGACCCATTCTTCTGTGCCATAGCCAACTTTCATGTTCCTTTCTTAGACAACACTTTTCATTTCCAATTTCACTTAACACATATATGTTGCTTTAAGTTCTTGCAACTGTAGCAATCAATTTCCCTGAACCTTTTTTTCTTATCTCACACATTTGTGAATCAAAAGTAACTTTATGACCTAGGTCACACATTTGACTCACACTTAGAATATTATGTTTCATATCTTCTACTAGTAGAATATTTTCTGACTTTTCATTCTTGTTCCCAATTTAGACTGTGCCTTTTCCAATGATTTTGTCTGAATCATCATTTCCGAAGGAGACTGATCCATATATTTCCTTTCGTAATGTAAGAAACTTGTCTCTATCACTTGTCATGTGTTTTGAACACCCACATTCAGCATACCAACCATGTTTATTCTTCTAAGCTTACAGAGCGAGTGTGCATTCTTCATTGTTATATTGATCTTGCTTTCTTATCCATGTCGTTTTCTGAGGTTCTTTTCTGTGACTGTTGTTATTTTGTTGAGGTTCTTTAGGAGGGACTATCATTCTGCAATCTTTGGCCATGAGTCCACAATTGTTACATTTGTAACATTCCACTTCAGTGCTCAAAGATTCAAACCTGTTGTAACTTCTTCTCTGTGTTTCACTAAGTCTTATTGAATAACCCCTTTGTGTATAACTCTCAAAGTTGTTATTGTTCCTGTTGTTAGCTCTACAATTCACAGATTTATTTCCAAAATTATTACATGCATAACATAAACCAAAAAATATAGTTTGATACCTGGGAGTTGAGGATCTTATGAAGGGAGGTGCTCTTATGAATCCTTCTTCTTCTTGAGGCCTATCTATTGGTTGTTGATTCTGAAATCTGACTCTTCTTGGTGGAGGAGTATCCCTGTAATCTTCCTTGTATATCCTTCTATCCCCTTTGATTGTTTCTGCATAGCTTTTTGGACATGTTTCTTGGTCTGTTGTTTTGGATATTGATCCCTTTTCTGTCTGATTGTATCCAAGTCCGGTCTTGTCAAGATGAGATTTTTTACTGCTGATAATGTCATCCAAAAATTTTGAGATATTCTGCATATTTTTCTTTTGATTATCATTTCTTAGTGTGACAATCTCTGCTTCCAAGTTTCCAATGATCCCGTCCTTTTCTTCTAGTTTTTCTTTGAGTGCTTCTTCAATTCTTTTATCTTCTTCTATTTGAACCTTCAATTTTGTGATCATTTGTTCAGTGTCTTTTTTCTTGTCTAGTTCTGCTTGTAGTTTCTTGTTTTTCTTCTTTTCTCTTCTGATAACTTCTATGGCACACATTAATTCTTCTTGATAGTCAACTTCTGCCTCTTCAATTTATTCTTCGACTTCTTCATATTCTTCTTCAGCTTCTTCATATTAATCTTCAGAGT
The DNA here is from genome assembly GCA_009831015.1 of Picea engelmannii. Lineage (NCBI taxonomy): Eukaryota > Viridiplantae > Streptophyta > Pinopsida > Pinales > Pinaceae > Picea > Picea engelmannii. The sequence goes on along the minus strand of ML803457.1, from coordinate 121,363 downwards.
CTTCTTTGTCAGATTATTTTACTGCCATGAATAGAACTCTTCATGTGCACTGTCACTGACTTCATCTTCATCTGATGATGATATGTCTTCTTTGGTGCATAATCTTTTCTTGAAAACTTTATTTGTAGTTCTTTTGCCTTTGTATGTGTGTTTGAATTCTGATTAACCTTCACCATTTCTCTTTTTCTTATGAGGACATTTGTTATCAAAATGACCAAGACCATCACAATTAAAACAAATTAAAGGAAGCTTACCTCTATACCTACCGTCAGTTCCCTTGTTCAGTCTTTTGACAAAGTTGGCCACTTCTTCATCATCTTCTGAGATGTCACTGTTGCTGCTATATTCTTCTTGTTGCTTTTTCTTTTGATTTGATCTTTTGGATGCTTTGAAGGCTGCTTCTTTTACATCTGGATTTTCTTGTTCATTTCTCATTTCATATGCTGTGAAGATTCCATGTAGTTCATCCATGCTTATTGAGTTTAGATCCGATCTTTCTTCTAGTGCTAATATATTAGGGTTAAATCTCATAGGAAGAGATCTTAGTACCTTTTGAAAAATTACAAATTCTTCGATTTCTTCTCCCAATCCTATGATTGCATTCACTGTTTCATCGACTCGTAAGAAGTAGGCTGCAATATTCTCATCTTCCTTCAATTTTAGTTGTTTGAACTGACCTCTGTAAGTTTGAAGCTTTGCTTCTTTGACTTTTGTATCTCCTTCATAAATATTTCGAAGCTTGTCCCAAATCTCTTTAGTGGATTTACAATGTGCAACTTTGGTGAATATTGTATCACTGAGACCATTCAAAAGTGCATTTGTGGCTTAGGAATTATTCTGACCGAGTTTCATTGCTTTGTCATTTGTTGGTGGAATTGTTGGTGTTGTGTATCCATCTACAATTGATTGCCAAACATGAAATCCCTCTTCCTGTATATATGTCTTCATCCTTATGCTCCAAAAAGCATACTTCTATCCATCAAACTGTGGTATTCCATTTTTATACAAGTTGGTACTCTCCATGATCTACCTTTTAGTGGTTAAACTGATTTTTGAAGGAACCTGCTCTGATACCAATTGTTGGATT
>ML803457.1:93410-114101 GCA_009831015.1 Picea engelmannii | reverse complement strand
TCTCCTATATATACCAAGGAGACATTTTCATTTTGAATCATCTTGTACTTGAACATTTAAGTGGGGTAAAAGGAGGTTGCCCCCTCGAAGAGGATTATTATTTGAAATTCTCTCTTTTTCAAGGCGTTGAGTACTTTTTCTGAGGATTTTCTATGCTATATTGATATTTGGTTCTTAACAGTGTACACAACCAACCTGCGTACATACGCATCCTATACACAGACAACCTGCGTACTGTAAGCACCCTATACATAGACACCCACGTACGCCTCAGAAAATAGGGTTTTCTGTAATTCTGAGAATTTTGTCATCAACCCTTCATGCTACCTTAGACATTCGCCACTTCAAATGTATCCACAAGTATTTACAATAAGATTTACACAAGAAAATAGATATACAATATGTACAAGTGTGTTTTTAATGAGTGATCTTTGCCTCTTATTTATATCTTCATGTAGCCTTACACTTTCCTTATTTTAGGGCTTCTTCATTTAAAATAATTTCTTTTGCAAAGCACTTTGACCCTTGGGGGCTTCTATAAGACTTATGAGGGGTTCTCCAACTTCATATGGTCATAACTCTCCAACTGTGAGGAGTTATGTGATGTTCCAAATACCACTGAAAATGGCATGACAAGCACTATCCATATAGGATAGTTTCACTAACAAATTCACTGTCCTTAATCTCATTATTCCACAACTAAGCATGGGTTCTCTAACCATACTTCTAGGATAACTCACTCTGCAAAGCGTCTTCCCGTGAGGGATTTCACCATAAGGGGACCACTTTGGAGTTCATCCATATTTACTTCTTATCAACCATGACAAGACAATAATGAGTCATCTTTACATCAAACATTCTTGGGTCCATTACCCAAACCTTAGTGCTACGGGGCTTTCTTTAGGGGTTGACATCAATGACAACCAACCTTAATCGACAGAACTGTCACACTATTTTACAAGCTAAGAGTTATAAAATCTTGTGATTCCACCGTGCTTGTTTCAAAGGCTCCCACCTACTATTGATATGGTCGACCTCTAGTCTCTCTGTGTTTTGGTGACCGAGCAAACCCTTTATTATTTCTTTTGTTCATGGTTACAGAGCTCGATTTGGATAACCCTAACCAGTCACACTCTTGTCAGGTATCTTGTTGACTGTCATAAATTGGTTAAGTGGTTTCTACATTAGCTTTGATATTTGTCTCGTCTCTGTTTGATTGGGTTGTTGGAAAGTTGTAATTTGTAAATGAGAATTGGTATACAACTGCTGCCTCCTTTTGTTATGACAGTTAAATAAATAGCCCAACTCATTTTTTTTTTATTGAATTGGTTGATTGGGAGTAAATGGTAATGTACAGTCACAGTGATTCCTCTTTTCGTTACGCGTTGGTCTGTGTGTTCCTACAACATGGTATCAATTGAACTTGGTGGATGTTGTGTGTTTAATTTGTCCCGATCAAGATCATTACAAATTGGAAAATTGATGACTGAGACTTGGTTGTTTACTGTGTATGGTTTATGGAGGCATCGTGCATCGTTTTGTTTTATTGCACCATCAGAGATGAAGCACAGGGTTTTTGTAGTATGGTTTCATTGAAAATTTAATTGTTAATATTGTCAAAGGAATGGAATCAGACATGTTTTAAAAGAGTCTGTTCAAGTCAGGAAAGGCCCGTGTCTATGTTTGATTTGGGGATTTACGAATTATGGGTAGTGGTTGATACTTTTATATACTGAATAGAGTTGAAGCAATATGAATGTGCGTTCCTTGGGATTTTGGTTTAAATATAAAAGGGAAGAAATGAAAAGAAACATAATTCTTTTAACAATATGGGAAAAAGGCATGATGATTCTGAGTATGATTATACATTGCATTAATTGAAATTTTTTAAAGAAATTGGATGTGGGATAGTGAACAAGTTTTAACACACGTTGATTGTTTAATTGATCACAATAATGGTTTAATTGGTGTTGGATCGTTTGCATTGAATACATAAATGATTTATGGATTACTTAATTGATTTTACAAACAATATTCACTCTTTTCCCTACCATTATTTCACTTTTCTCACATTACAATCCTCTCGCCTACCCATATTCACTATCCACTCTCTGTTCCTAAAATTTAATTATAGTTAAGATAAATTTTTTGTTATGATAGTTAAAGGATCGCAGGGATGAATTACAGTGATATATTCTTTTGATATATGATACAGTTAATTGTTTGATGTTGTGAGCAGTAATCATGATCCTTTCCCCCTCATTTTAAACATTTTTCGCTCAATACGACCCCTCACATATCCTAGAACCCTTGTTCACCCCCTGCTCATTGATAACTATTAAACAATTTGTATGGATTGGATTACATGAGTCTGATATGTTGCTAAGCTAAATTTTGTTTCATATTTAAAAGAGTTGTCATGTATGGTTGTTGAAGAAACTACTTGCTAATCAATAATACATACAGGAATGAGCTTTTCCAGTAGAGGTAGCCATGTCCGGGGTAATCGAGGAAGAGGAAATTGGAACAGGGGCCCTAGAATGCCAATGTTCTATATACACTTTGATGCAGATTCCCAAGAGTTAGGCTAGCTATTTCAAGATAGATTTTTTAACTGGATTGGGCAAGAAGTGGTCCAACCTAGGCCTGAAAGACCTCCCTTCCAAGCCCCACATGTCGTTGGTATCCCAATGCCTCCTCATGTCTCATTGTAACCTGAAGTCCCCGAAAATGATAGATGGCAAGAGATTGTCCACCCAAAAGTCTCCCAACATTGTGGCTGGCCTAACTTATATCTACCTGCTCCTCCACCTGTTAATCAAATTTTCCAAGCTGCCCTTGTCCACTCACCAATAGAGTCTTCCCATGTAAGAAAATGGTTAAAAACTGAGGCCCACCATGCTCATGACAAATGAAAAGTCGTTTCTTCCCCCTCCTCACCCTCAAATGACTCTGCCAAATCCATGTCCTCCCGCATGCATTTGAGAGATGATTTCTATCATGTGATCAATGATATTAGGCCTAAAGGCTCTACACAACCTAATGCAAATTCATAGAGATCAAAGGGTGATAGTAGAAACAAGGGAAAGATTGCCTCCTAGAGTGGAAAATATGAATTTTAAGTGTTTTTATTTATTGATTGTTGAGAACAATTGACTTCTGAAATTTTGGACAACACACTATTTTTTGGATATATGGTAATACATTTTTGGAAATAATTTCAATTATCATTGATATAAATTGTCAAAATATGAAAGTGATGAAGAGAGTCACAAGGGGTCCCACCTACTATTTATTATTTATGAAAAACCCTTATTATGATTTTATTACTTTCCCCCCTTAACTAAAAAGTTGGTTGAGTTTTAGTTAACTTAACTAAAGAAGTAGTTCAACTACTTCAACTAATTCAAATTGCTTAAAAGCAAAAGGAAAAGGAGGAACAAGAGAAGAATAGAAGGAGAAACATACTAAGGTCTTCTCTTTGAGTTTTTGAGATAATTCAGTTTTCATTCATTCTTTAATTCATTGGAAGCCTAATTCTATTTTATGATAGCAGGGTCCTATTATAGACAACAAGATTCAGGGATGAATTACATCATTCAAACACTTGTTTTTCATAGGTGTTGATCTATCTTTGATAGTTTGTGTAGACTTGTATGTTTGTGAATTAAATTTCAAGACTGACAAAGGCTATTGTGTAGAGTCAAGTGGGAAGCAATATGTGACAAGTTGATCCATGTTTTAAAGTTCAGTTTTTTACTTTATGTCAGAAGTCTTTTTGTATGATTCATCAGGGACATCTAAGTTTGACTTTCGTTCAAAACTTCCTTGGGGAATTTTTTAAAGAGAACGATTATTTTGACAAATTAGAATGAAATAAATGATTTCTTTATGTCTCATCTATTTTGATTATTGACTTGGTGTCTTTACTTCTATCTCTATATTTATTTCAACATCTGTTATATTCAAAAAATTACATAAATAATGAATTTTTCAGCAATATTTCATTTATAAAAAAACCATCCTAAGCACTTGTAATCAATACTTGTGAATTAGGATACAAATTTTGATGGCTATAAACATAGGGTGATATTTCCGTCTATCTTGATTTAGCCAAGCAAGATCTAAAAATGCTTGAGTAAGATCATTTCATATCTTTTCCTCAACAAATCCTAGATTCCATTATCAGACCAAACAAATCAACACAATGTACCATATAATTCAATATCATGTAGAGGCTAAGTCTTTTCACTTGAGACATTGTTCCACAAATGAGAAAATTGTAGGCATCTTCACCAAAGCACTTGGAAGAGAAAATTTGAAAAGTTCAGAATGATGCTTGGAATCACAAACACCCATTTGGGTTACGGGAAGGGATGTTAGTTAATTCAAATCAATCAAGCATGGATTTATTCTCTCTGCCCATCTCTAGCCTGTCACCAAGGATGTAGAATTTGCATTAATTTCTCAAAAATTCCAAGTACACTATTAAAACAAGCTATAAACTATATGAGTGGGCTTAGAAAATTACACGCCAAGTTTTGTACAAGTGTTCTTTTAAAAGAGTGATACTTGGTGTTTGTAAATTTTTGCATTTCTAACCAAACTCATATCAGAATTTCCAAATTTATCTCATTTTTCTAACATATAATTTTCCAAGTCATCAAATTTTGTCTTTTTCATTGAAATTGAAGAAAATTACCTTCATACAATGGAATGCACACCCAAGTTTTATTTTTTGGCCAAAATAAGTTATTCAAATTGGAGAATGTATGTTGTTTTCATTCCCCACCTTCCTACATTTCCATATTTTCAATTTGAGTCTTAAAATTTGTTATTGTGCAAAAACACTCAAATTCTACCCACTTTTTACACAAAGTGCAAAGTTTGTGAAGCCTAACAAAAATGCATGCCAAATCTTCCACATACATGATATAATGAAAATGTCCTCATTGTTCTATAATTTCTATGTTGGGCACATAGAACATGTCTTACATTTCCTTTATTCATTGCTAAATGCAAACAATTTTCCTTCAAAACTATCCTTTGACACTATTTTTCACATTAAAAGCAAATGCACACAATCGTCACTTAAATGTCTATTGAGGCCAAGTTGAGGATACAAGTCATATTTTGAAAGTTTATCTAAATTCGACATTCAATTATCTATAATCCCTTTTGACCTTTCGCTATGACTCCACTCCTACATTTTGATGTGCTCGAAACAAAATTGTCCTTATTTCCACAATTCAAGGAAATGCATGTCAAGAACTTAAAAAATGCAAGCATAGGGAAAAGTAGGCATGCCCAAGTCCTAAAAATTGAACTTCAAGTACTTGTAAGTCTCCCACATATATGATTGATTTCAAATGCATGCAGGATATCTTGCTTAGCCATGTTTTGATATTGAGTGAGTGTGTTTGTATTTGAGTCAAAGTACCTTATAAAACAATTATTTGCTTTATAAAATTTATTATTCTTTGTAAAAATCTAAATACTTCATAAATAAATATTTACTTTATATGATGTAGGGTATATAGAATCACATTCACTTCATTAACCCATATACCTAAAATCCATTTAAAAGACCCCATTTGAGTGTGCATTTCTCACCATGCATAATCATAATCGATTCCTGTCTAATTGAGAAAACATAAAAAAACAAATTGCAGTGAACATGCTTGTTGTCCACAGTTTCATCTCTAAACCTAGAAAACCATGTCTGTAGTTGAAATAGGTGTGTCCTCTACCACATAAGTAGTTGAAATAAGCACATCCTCTACCATGATAGCAATTGAAATAAGGGGTTCCCAAGATGATAGGTTCACAATGAAAAATTTATGAGTGTGTTGATGGATGGAGAGATAAAAATAATTGGTCGATAGGTATGCTAAATATACTAAGAACACCATAAGTGTGTGAATTTTCTTTTGGATAGTTCAATTTTCAAAATAAGAGGATAGATGACGCCATTGTTAATTATGATGCAGGGACCACAAATTGATAGTTTTTGTGAAAAGTGTTTATCTAGACCGCTATTTGGTTGCCAGATCAACAAAAAATCCATGTAGAGGGGAGAAAATGTTTAACTCCAAGAAAAAATTCATGCTAGAAAAGATTGATATCACTAATAAAATTTGTGGGAAAAAGGTATATGTTTTGAGGAATAGTTTAAAAATGAAAGATGTCCCCATGTGAATATACAAAAACTTAATTTAGTTTATCGTTAGGACCACTATGAATCATCATAAGGGKGATATTTKAGTTGATTACGTGAGAATGGTCATCCATCAGATTGAAYACATGGTCATTTTCTCTATAAGAGAGTCAAATAAAGAGGGTTAAGTTAAATTCTTAGGAACACAATGTTATGGGACTTATCGGTAAATGTGAACATAAACAGATCTCCCTAGATCCACTTAGATCTAGAACAAAACAAAAMATAACATGATGCRTTCCCTAGRCTCTAACCATTGAGTTTWCTATTTGGCAAGAGATGGGCAACATACCGTTTAAATATCRCTTCYTCTTGCCRTTGTGATCCTAGCTCCACCTCAGTGCTCCTATGATATYGAATYTGTAAGGGAACACAAGCCAACCAAAGTGAAAGCAATATAATATACCCAACGAGAACCTATGCATGTGATCAAGGAATCATACAATAAAACAAAGCAAGTTTTATGGGAAAGAAACATATCAYTGTATTATATTAAAATGAAAGTTGAGATTACAACCAAAGCCTTGATGTTKCAAGGTCCCCTCTCGATGACCCTTTTMTCCAACACACACACTTGCTCCAATCTTGAATGAAGAAGATCCACAATGACTTGATGAACTGAAATAAGGTTCTCAAGAATGATCCAATGCAKAACTCTCCATACAATCTTAGCCTATTCAACCTTCATTAACCTTAGCCTTTTCCATGAGAAATCCATCTTTATAAAAGGAAAGAGAGATGGTTAAAGATATTAGGATGATCCCACCAAATCAGAGAAGCGAGTAAGATCCCAACCATACAGACACTACCTCATCTTCTAGAAGATCCCTTTCTAGAACTTTCGTGAAACTTGACCTTTTCTTAGTCTTTTGACATCGTCACACCCTAGTTGCAGAGCAGCCTGCAGAGACGTCACAACCCATCTTTAGAGAAGAGTGCGACGATCAGGCATTGTCGCACCTTGCATATGGTGGAGCCTGCGACGACCTTCCTTAATAGGGTTTTTGATAAGAGAAATTCGGTCACTTTCCTCATGAAGAAAGGCTCTTTTTGGGAACATGAACATATGTTGTCAATAGATCATTGGGGTGAACAAAATAATGTGTAACACACAGTAGAAATTATTGATTTATATTAACCCAGCATTGTTCAAACAAAGATTGTTAAAACTTACTTAGGAGATCTAAAAAGAAGAAAATGAATAAGGAAGTACCTAAATAGTCTCCATAGAACAATGTGGAAGGCATGGGAAATTCCAATGATTTAGGAACCCATGAAGGAGTTGTTGATGCCATGACTTTAAAAGAAGTACATGAGAAATCTATGAAGAACATTAAAGAAGGTGTGGGAGATTTCAATGACATAGTCGCACCTAAAGAAGTTGTTTCTATGACTTTAAAAGAATTACATGGATCTAAAAATGAAGCTCAGGGGTAGGAAGTTATGGAAAATCGTATGGAACCAAGTAATGATGTTTTTTCCATTCCTAACAAGACTCTATTTGATATAATTCAAACTCAACAATGATACTTGAGTACAATGCTTCTTTTACATTTATTCAATCCTTCAAATATTACCTTTGCATAGTCCTACATATTTTTTTGATGATAGATTTGTGTTTTTGATTTTTTATAAAATGGTGCATTGTAAAGAGCTAGTTGAAATGGAGGAGTCTTCCTCTATAGACAAATTGAAGGAAATGTGCAAAGAAAAGGATAACAATATTGTTGAATGCATGAAGTAGATTGAAAGGATACAAAAAATGTTTCTAGATCATATACAAAAAAGTAAACAGAATAATAAAAAGCAAGGAGAATATTTGTGTAGATTTATCTAGTGAAGCAACCGTAATTCAAGATGAATTGAAGTACGAAATTGATGCATTGTATCCAATTTTTCAAGATGCAAAGAATAAATCTAAAGAAAATATCAGCATACTTGAATATGAATTGGAAAGTAGGCCAAAGGTTTTGAATATAACCCCATTCAACATTGTGGTTGGTATTGAAGTTGTACTTTTGAATAATTTGAAGGAAATTTTATTTATTTATTTAAATTTAAAGGTTAATCTTGAAAAGAAAATGAAAGAGGAGTAGGATAAACATGAAAATACGATTACAAATTTAATACAAGAGTGCAAAAATTGAAGAAATCCACTGATAAGCAAGCATAAATGTTGAGAGGTAATAAATTGGAAGGGATCAATATAACACTCAAGGTTAAAGAAATACACGATGAGAATAATGTGATAATGAAGAAGGTGGTAAGGGGAAAGAAAACCAAGAAGAAGAAGAAAGTGATACTGAAGAAGGAGGTGAGGGTAAAACAAATATAGAAAAAGAAGAAAGTGATAGTGAAGAAGGTGGTAAGGGTAAAGCTATGAGTAAGAGTAAAACTAAGGGAAATCCTAAACACAAAATGTCCTTAGTTCATTTGGAGAAGTCCTTATAATATGAAGAGGAGTGTGTGCAAGAAAGTATAATAGTAATGAATGCTAGAGGTGATATTTTTGCCTCATCACCAAGATTTGGAGCATTGAAGGAGAAGGTAGTTGAGAAAGAAGCAAAGATTATAGAGCTCAACCAAAAAAAAATTGGACTAAAAAGCATAACATCTGAATGCTATATGGAGATAGAAAACCTATGTAGAAAATCAGTAACAAAAGCACTAACTCACATATGACTTTTTTCAAACACTTAGTAAACACATATTTTTGTCTTAAATGAACTATGATATGTAATAACCCACATTCAACTATAGCATAAGCATAAACACACGTTACTAAATAAATAACAGTGGAAAATGACAATGAACAACAATCACAAAACACATGTGCACACCTAGAATTTTGGCAACCAGCCATGGAAAACCCCAGTTTGGGGAAACTCACCAAGATATATTTATTATCAGCTTCAGGAATAATTAAAAGCTACAATAGTAATACAAGGCAACAAGAGAACACTTATAAACACCCATAACTGTCCCTCAATTTATGCCTAGAATCTTGTGCCCAAAATTCCGCACTGTTGTACGAACCTGCTAAAATAAGCACCTTGAAAACAATGCCAAAATGTTGTTGTACAGTCTAATCTATATGGCCTTGTTGTAGCAAGAAAAACCCTCAAACTGCCTTGATTTTTTTTCACAATCTACCTCGATTTCCATGCCCTCTTTCCTATTGTACAACTTGTTTGGATCCATACAATACAACCTATAACCCAACAATAAACTTCAACAACTCTACACAAAAATAAATCCTTGGGATTTGTGCCCAATCTCTCTTGGAAATCATGCCAACAACTACCGCATACACTTTCTTCCTAGCTCTCTCTCAAATCTCTCTTGACTTGTCTTGCACACTACCCTTGGCTTACTCTTATAACTGAAAATGAATTTTCACCTTCCCCATCCCTAAATCCAATGGCTAATATATAATCTTGCCTTTACAAGATCAAGGGACATGATTCATTCCCTCCAAGATAAATCACTTACATTTACTAAAGTTATTTTCCACTTTATGACATAAGTGCACTTTATGACATAAAGTCACTTTAATAAAATATCAGAAGGTCACTTTTACAAGAAGTCACTTTAATAAAAGAGTCACTTTATTACAACTTTATAAAACACATATTACAATGTCAATTTCCTAGTAGTGTAAATGCAAGGTTACTTCTGCATACAAGACAAAACATGCAGAGTATCTGCTAAGCTATAAAATCTAACACTCTCTCTTAGTGAGGGATGTACTCACTTCCATCACCATCACCTAGTCCTGTCCTCAAGTCCATCACATTGTTCGTAGTAGGAGATCCCTCTGAACTTGGAGCCAACCTCAACACTTGTACAAAAATCAAACCTGAAGACCTCCTCCTCGCAACCACTCTGAACCCTAAGCTCCTAGGAGAATCCACTCTCCCACCCTGAGCTTCTATCCACTCACACTAGCTGAGCCTCCTATCGATGCTCAAAAGAGACTCCCTCTCTTCCCTCGGATTTTGAGACTAAATCCTTGGGCCCACTGTAGTCTCAGGAGCCTCTTTCTCCTCATATGACTCTGAATCTACAACTGTAGGCTATCCTCGCACAATGTAAAACTTATCAACCCAATCACCAATCAACAATGTCTCAATCAAATCCACTCCCTCTCTATAGATAAAGACATGTCCACTCTTGAAAAATGTCTCATATCATGCATCTGCCAAGTCTGACACTGAGAGTGGGTTAACCCTCAACCCTGGAACAAACAACACTCCATCAACCACTAGGATTTCTCCGAACTCGAGCTGGAATATGACCCTTCCAACTCCATGTACTGCTCATCGGTCTAGACCTATATCTGTGATACTAAGGATATACACCATATTCTTGTCATATTCCATGAGGCTCCACTGTCAATGATCCAGATACTATCACGCACAAATCCAGTACTCCCGAAACTTGACACGAGAGTGAACAATGAGAATTCCTTCTCAAACTTGTCCGAAAAGTGCTCTATTGTAGTTGTTGTCGCTACAAATGGCCCCTCTTTATCCTTCCTCTTCTTCTTCCTCTTCGAACACTGGGATACAAGGTGCCCATACTGGTTGCAGATGAAACATTTGACTTTGCTCATGTATTTCTCGGAACTCCCCTGCTTCTTTCTTTTTTTCTTTTTTGCAAGAGAAACATTCTCTTCATCAACTCCATATCCATTTTTTCCACTTCTCTGAGATCCTTCCTGAATCTCCTCTTGAGTGAGATCAACCCACAGTCTGTTTCAGTCTAGGAGATGTTCCTAACCCACCACACAGTTCACGAAGACTTCACATTTCTTGGTGAATCCTTTCAAGGCTATCCTCACCAAGTCTGAATATGAAATGACCTTCCTAACTACAACCAACTCATCTTTCACCTATGCTACTGGGGTAAGATAAGATTCCACACTCTCACCCTTATTCATCTTAGTATCATGCAAATTTTCCTTTAAGGTCATCTTCTGGTTTTCATTCTTCGCCTCATACAAGTTTTTAGGTGTCTCTCACATCTCATAGGATTTATTCTTCTCAGCTAAGTGTGGGATAAAGTGGTCCTTCACTCCATCCAAAATAAGACTTTGATCTTTGGATTCCTTTCCCTCATCAACATCCAAAGCAATAGGGTCTATTGTGGGAACAACTACTAAAGAGCTGAGAAAGCGCCAAAGTTTGTTCTCCTTGAGAATAGATGACATTCTGACTTTCCATTGTAAGTAGTTGGGAATCCCTTCCAACCGATCCTCATATCCAATGCAAGCATCCATCTTCCTATCAAATGTCTAATAGAAAACAAACAACAAATTTCCCCCCTTCAAATCCCTGCCAAAATTTCATTGCTCACTGTAACTTAGAGCACCTACTTTTATACCATGTAGAAAATCAGTAACAAAATAACTAACTCACATAGGACTTTTGTCAAACACTTAGTAAACACAAATTTATGTCTTAAATGAACTCTGATATGTAATAAAACTCATTCAACTATATCATAAGCAAAAACACACATTACTAAGTAAATAGCAATGGAAAATAACAATGAACAACAGTCACAAAACACATGTGCACACCCATAATTTTGGCAACCAGCTAGGGAAAACCCCAGTTTAAAAAAACCCACCAAGAGAGATTTATTATCAGCTTCAGGAAGAATTAAATGCTATAGTAGTAATGCATGGAAGAAAGAGAACACTTACAAACACCCGTAATTCTCCCATGATTTCTGCCTAGAAACTCGTGCCCAAAAATATGTACTACTATACGACCCTGCTAAAATCAGCACCTCAAAAATAGTGCCAAAATGTTGTTGTACAGTCTGATATGTATGACCTTGTTGCAACAAGAAACACCCTCAAACTACCTCGAAAATCATGCCACAGTCTGCCTTGATTTATGTGCCCTCTTTCCTATTGTACAGCCTGTACGGATCCATACAGTACGACCACTAACCCATCAATAAACTTCAACAACTCTACACAAAAATATCTCCTTTGGATTTGTGCCCAATCTCTCTTGGAAATCATGCCAACAACAACTGCATACACTTTCTTCCTAGCTCTCTCTCAAATCTCTCTTGACTTGTCTTGCACACTACCCTAGGCTTACTCTTATAACTGAAAATGGATTTTCACCTTCCCCATCCCTAAATCCAATGGCCAAGATCTAATCCTTCATTTACAAGATTAAGGGACATTATTTATTCCCTCCTAAATAAATCACTTACATTTACTAAAGTTATTTTCCACTTTATGACATAAGTGCACTTTATGACATAAAGTCACTTTAATAAAATTTTAGAAGGTCACTTTTACAAAAAGTCACTTTAATAAAGGAGTCACTTTATTACAACTTTATAAAATGCCTATTACAAAGTCAAGTGCCTAGTAGTGTAAATGCAAGGTTACTTCCGCATACAAGACAAAACATGCAGAGTAACAACCTGAAATCCTAAATTGTTGATTAGAAATAGAAATTACAAAGGTTGAAAGTTGAGATGGTAGCAATAAACAAAGCTACCAACTTAATGAAAACTCTATAGAGTTCTCATTTTTTATAGGTCGTATTTAGTGGCTACCCCCGAGTGCAAAAGTGGTGTTACCAATATCATCCTTTTTTGAAGGTGGTTAAAACTTTGACTTGTTTTAAATCATAACTTTGATAATTGGACAAAAACTTTAAAATTGACCCTTGAATAGAAAAGTGATGCTACTAGTAGCATTCGTTTTTTTACTTAAAATTACAACTAAATTGAAATAATGACCTTGACAACCAATACCGTAATAGACAAAAAATTTAAAATTACCTCCTAAATTGTTACTTGAAATTTTATTTATTAATTTTAATTTTTTTAATTTACATTAATAAACAAATAAAACAGAAAAAGACTCTGCATATTAGTTTTTGTTTTTGTTTTTGTTTTTGTAAATGAGTGTGTGAATCTATATTGTGTTATAAAGTTATAGTACAAAACTGATGCTTGGACTCCCAGGATCTGCCTGAACGGAAACCATATCCGGGGTCCCTGGGATGCAGTATCTGAAAATAAACAAGAAGTACCTAGGTCACCACTACGGGAAACCAACCCAGGCTACCATAATCCATTCTAAAAAACTTCATCAAAAGAAAACAAAAAGTCTAAACATAGTGGGGTTAGCTCCTACTCTGAGAGACATGATCTGGGCTAGTCTAGGTTGATGGGGTGCTCTTCATCCCCTTCCTACTATGTCGTGTCCTCCTCCCTCTGTTCCACGATACGTAGCTTTCTGATGCTTGCTGGGGTTCCATTTTTGTCGGTTGGAGTGATATATATATGGTGGACGTAGGATAGATAGAGATAAAATTTCCCTGCCATCCGCTCTAGTTTCTCCTGTTGTCTTTTCTAGTCCTCCACCATCCTTTTTACCCCCACCTCTAGGTTACTGAGGTGGTTGAGAATTCCTATGCCCTATTTCTTCTGCTCTTTGGTTTTCATTTTGTTGGTCTCCCCCCGGTCCACACACATCTTTTCTATCAACATTTTGGTTCTCCAAGCTTCCTCCATCGTCCTATGGTAGAGGGTTAACCTTGGTTGTGTGGCTCTGGGGTCTTGTATCCCCCCTGCTTCCTGGGTTAGTGTTGACCAGGCTTTTCCCCTACGGGCAATTTTGATTTCTCTCTCCCATCTTTTAATAATATTCTTCCCCTTGGTGTCTATCTTCATGTGGAAGGTGCTCTTTGCTTCCTTGGCCGCCTGTTCGATTCTTGTCTTCCGTCAGGCGCTCTGTGGAGGTTCCTTCCCCTAGGGGCCTCTCTTGCTGTTGGTTTTCTTCATGTGTACCATCTTCACTTGTAGGTGGTGGTTCTTACGTTGGGTTCTTTCTCTGTTCCGTTTCACCCCCTTCTAGTTAGTAAGGTGGCCCTTATAATTGCGATGCCTCGTTCTATGGTAAATTTTGGTGTTCCTGCCTTTATGGAGCCAAATCGGCTGTGGTCCCATCCTTGCAATCATTTCCTGCTCTTCAAGGTGGTCCTTCCCATTAGTATCCTCTGTTCCAGAGCATATGCGCTTGATGATCTTGTCATTATTCCCACGCTAATGCTTTGCCCTGCTCATTGTACGCCATCCCTTTCCCCGTCCCATCTCTGTACTTAGGTGAGGTGTGCTCCTACTTGGCCCTAGTGTAACCTGTCGTCCTTTGTCCTTTGCCACCTATGAGTTATCTCTTCTGCTTTCCAATGGGTAACCTCTGTACTTCTTTTTATTGATGGGACCTTCGTGCCATACATTCACCTGATGTGTGATCTTCTTATGCATTTATAACCTTATTTGATTGGTGGACCATCAACTCCTGTTTGGGACCTACATGTCCTTCAGTGTCTATTGTGCCTCCATTCTTGCCATAATCTTTCGTACTACTCCTATTGTCCCAGTATTTTGCCGCAAGTTGGGTGCAGTCTACTTGGAATTGACCTTGCGGGATGTTGCGCCAGATTGTGTCCCAATCTGGACCTTCGTTCTCGACCTCCTCGTTTGCTATTATGTCCGCTAGTCCATTTGATGACCTCCTCACCCAACGTAACTCCATAGTGATCCCTGTACGCAAGTGCTCCTGGTTTTTTTCCAGTAGGTAGGCCAATCGCCAGTGCCTCTGGATTTTACCTACTCTGGTGCCATTTTGGAGTTTTCTCATTGTGTTGATGACTAGCGCAAAGTCTCCTTCCACTATGGCGTTCGTCATCCTCTCCTGATGGAGAATCTCTAGGCCTGTCTCCATGGCTCTGAATTCTATGGAATTATTGGTTGAGTTGCCCAGGATTCTAGCGCACAGTTATATGATGTTCTCTTTACTATCCCTGATTACTCCTCCCAAACCTGTTCTTCCTAGGTTGCCTTTCACCGCCATGTCAAAATTCAACTTAAGGGAGCCTGAAGGTGGCAATTTCTAGTTACGCTCACCTACTTGGAGTTGTGACTGCTATCTGTTTGGATTGGGGTTGCGCCCACCTGCTAGGTGGAAAACCTTCAGGACCTGGGAGTCTTGATCCGTGGGTTGCACTACCCTCCTGGTAGTTGCGACTCATCACCGTCTCATGTATCATGTAGGTTATTTGTTCCTTGATCTTCCCTTCTGGCTAGCTTTGTTTTGTGAAAATGCATCGGTTTCTTTCCTTCCATATCGACCATATGATCATTCCTGGGGTGAGGGTCCAACAAAGGTTCACCTCTTCTTGGTCATTGTAGTTTTCTCTCCAGAGCTTGATTGTTGCGGAAATGTTACCACAGATCCTGTCGGACTAGCGGAAGATACTTGTTGCCCAATCCCACAGTTCCGTAGTGTAGGCGCAGTCGTCAAGGAGGTGGTTGGTTGTTTCTTCTTGAGTTTGACAAAGATGGCATTTTGACAGACCAGTGAAACCTATTTTCCTTAGGTTATCCCAAATTAGGATGCGGTTATGTAATATTAGCCACTAGAAGATCTTAATCTTTGGCCATTAGGGGCTGTTCCAGAGCTTATCTCAGTGTTGCGCTAGGTCATCTTGGTCTGGGTCCACCATATAGTGCTGGACTTATTTTAGGTTGAATTCCCCTCCATCTTTTTTTCCCCACCTCAATTAGTCCTCTCCTTTTGTAACTGTTACTTTCCATCTACCCAGTTCCTCCTCCACCTCTTTTATTGTTGTTGCAGGTATCTCATTGTTCTGAGGATTAATATTGTCTCGTATTCTCCATTTGTTGCAGTCTGTTCCCTGCTGCCAGTATTGATAGACGTTGATTTTTCCTTGTGTGATGAGGTCCTATTGGAGTATCCCTATGTCCGGGTTTTCCATCTTTGGTTCCTATTGCTAAGCATCCTCCCATAATGTGGTTGTTCTACCATTCCTAATTTCCCCAAAACTATGTGTTTGAATCCATGCTTTGTTGTGCCAGGCTAGGTTCCAAATCACCGAGCCTTCCCTGGTTCCTCCAAAGCAGATTCTATCCTGGTCACGGGTGTCCAGTGCGTACTTTTCCTTCCATAGGTTTACCCAAGGTGTTGCAGTTTCTTTGACCCACCGCCACCAGAGTTTCACCCCATATGCATTGTTGGTCGTTTGTGGATCTTGTAGCCCCAAGCCCCCATTGCTTTTTGTCCTGTAGACTTTCTCCTAGGCCACCAAGGCCCATTTTTTCTTTGTTTCATCATCTTGCCATAGGAAGTCCCTCTGGATGGCTCTAATTTTCTGTAGGATCCCCTGTGGAGTGGGGAATATTGACATCATAAAGGTTGGGATGGCTTGTAAAACCGTCTTGGTTAGGATCAGTCTACCAGCTAGGTTAAGGGACCTATACGTCTAGTTTTTTACCTTCTCTTGTAGCCTGTTTATTACTCCTTCCAAAGTTGACAACTTATATACTTTGTCTGTCAAAGGAATCCCCAAATACTTGGTTGGAAGTGTTTTCTGTTCAAAACCTAGAATGTTGGTCAAATTCCTTTGGATAGCTAGATTTCTATTAAAGAAAAAGATCATTGACTTGGAGTGGTTGATCTCAGCGCTTGAGGCTTCCCCAAAATCTTCTAGGATGCATTTGTAGGCTTTGGCTTCCTTGACCGTGGGTATGTCGTGGAGTAGTGTATCATCCACAAACTGTTGGTGGGTTGAAGTAGGGAAGTTTTTGAAAGGTTTGAGCCCTGTTATTTCCCCAGTTGTTGCATTATTTATACTCCAGCTGAGGCCTTCCATCATCAGAATGAACAGGAAAGGAGACAACGGGTCTCCTTGTCTGATCCCTCTCGTGGGCCAGAAAGGTTTGGCCGGGGCTCCATTGATTAGTAGCGAGTATCTTGTTGTGGATACTAAAATGACAATCCAACTGATCCAGTGCTGGGTAAAACCAAAGGCTTCCAAGGTCTTGATCATATAATGCCAGCTAATTTTTTCATAAGCTTTTGCTAGATCTAGTACTTGTATTAACATTCCCCTCCTCTTCTAAAGTTTTAAGGTGTGAATGATCTCATGGGCCTGGATGATGTTGTCCATTATTTGTCTACCTTCCACAAAGCCTGCCTGTTCTTGCGAGATCAAAGAAGGTAGGAGGGGTTTCAATCTATTTGCTATGACTTTGGAGATGATCTTGTAGATCACATTACAAAGTACTATGGGTCTGTATCGGTCCGGGGTTTTGGCTTCATTTTCTTTGGGGATTTGGGTGATCATGGTTGCGTTTAGAGCTTTAAGGATGGAGGTAGACCTTATAGAGTCCTCTACAACCTTATAGATGTCATGTTTGACGATTTCCCAGTAGGCTTTGAAGAATTCCACAGTGAAGCCATCTGGACCTGGTGCTTTCCCACTGGGCATTTCTTGGAGAGCTTGGTCCACCTCTTCCATGGCGATGGGTTTGTTTAAGAAGATGTTTTGTTCCTTTGTAACCAAGCATGGAATATGTTGGGTTATCCTCTGAATGGCCCCTGATCTATCTTGATGTGGTTCTTGGGCTATCCCATGGAAGTGTCTAACCATAGCACTTTCGATCTCCTGATGGGACTCACGCTCGATTACATCCTGGTCCTTGATCTTCAGGATTTTTTTATGGACTCTTCTAACCATGGTTGTTCTATGGAAGAACTTGGTGTTTCTCTCTCCTTACTTTAGCCACCAGATGTAGGACTTATGACACCAGAGTGTTTCTTCCTGCTGGCATCGTGCCTCCCACTCTTGGGTCATTTGGAGTTCTTCCCTTTTCCGGTCCTCCATATAGCCTTCCGGCATGCAAGTTTCTTGGAGTTTTTTCATTTTTTCTTCGATATTGTTTTTCTCTGTGTTTATATTCCCGAAGATCTCCCTATTCCAATCCTTGAGTTTATTTTTGATGTATTTAAGTTTCTTGTGTAGTTTGAACATCCTAGTCCATTGCTCTGGTTGCTCCTCCCACCACCACTGTTTGATTTTTTCCTTGAAAGTCGGGTG
Source organism: Picea engelmannii (assembly GCA_009831015.1). NCBI lineage: Eukaryota > Viridiplantae > Streptophyta > Pinopsida > Pinales > Pinaceae > Picea > Picea engelmannii. The sequence goes on along the minus strand of ML803457.1, from coordinate 95,942 downwards.
ATCAATCCAGAATTTCTCGAATATGAAGGGCCTGTTCTTAGGTGCTGTTTGGAAGCTAGCTTCCAGTTGCACTGGCTAGTGATCAAAACCACCCTAGGGTAGGATGTTGCAATCTAAGGTTAGCCCCTGCAAAATGATTGACTGCGATATAAGGAATCAGTCGAGTCTTGTAGCTACCTGAAACTGGTTCATCCATTTGTTGTTCCAGGTGAACTGGCCATTTTTAGTTTGGAGATCTACCATCTCCACTCTGGCTATAAAATTTGAAAACTCCTTTGCATCCCGATCCAATCTTCTCGTACCCCCCTTTTTTTCCGCAAGGAAGGTGATAATGTTGAAGTCCCCTACTAGGATCCAGTGGAGGTTGGTGGCTCGACCTTTTATATATTCTAGGTATCAGATCATTCCTTTCTTTTCCTCTGGCCCTTGGGGCCCATACACATTTGTGTAGAGAATCTCCTCAATGTTTCCTATGATTTGCATGCGCACCGTTAGGGTGTACCTGGTTGCTTCGACTGCTATTAAATTTAGGATTTGTGGGTTCCACAACGTGAGTATGCCACTTGACCTTTGGTGGTCTTGTATGGCTACCATATTGTACTTGTGCCAGTGTTGTTTACTGATTGAATCCATTTTGTCTGTAGTACATTTCGTCTCTTGAATAAAACAAAGATCTGGTTGCTCTTGCTTTAATTTATTCCTAAGGATTTGTTGTTTTCTTGGGCTGTTTAGGCCTCTTATATTCCAAGTTATGACCTTCATTTAAACATGTGGGGGAGAGTGGGGAAAGATTTTCTTGATCTTACCCGAGTTGATCAGTAGTGCTCCTAGCTCCTGTAGTGCTAAGTTGTTTGATTTCCTACCTATTTTCCTCCTCATCTATTTGGGTGATAACTGCGATTGTCCCTCGTCGACTTTCACTCCTAGGTGTCCTATCTCCCCATGTGTGCATTTTTGTCCTCTGGATTTGGCTTCCTCCTGTAGGAGGAACATGTATTGGATGCAGTCGAGTTGTTATGTCGGTACGTTGTCGACTCCCTGCCTTTTCCATTATTCTAATATGTGCGGAAGGTCTATGCCTTCCCTTTCCACCAAGTCTTTGAGATCGGGGTCTTCTGTACCTACTTCGCTCAGGGTAATTTCTGCATCCCCCTCTGCGTCTTGCATGGCGGTGTTGTCATATTTTGTTTCTCCATCCATCGGGGCTGCGCAACTCCCCTGAACTGTTCTATTGTTTGGTTGTTGGGTGGGCTCTTTTGTTGCTTGGTCTTTGACTTCTGGAACTTTTGCCGAGTCCTATTCTTCTGCTGTCCCTTTGTTTGTTTGGTCCCTTCCTTTCGTTGTATTCCGGGTCTCCTGGGTGTTTCATGCCGATATTTTATTTTGATTTTTATTAGCTTTGTTCCTGGGGTTCGGGGTTATAAACCCTTCCTTGTCTCGCTGTGTTTTGGGATTTGCCACTTCCTACTTTTTGTTTAGAGGGAACTCTCTAATCAAGTGTCCATGTTCATGGCATCTTATGCATCTGAAGAGGATCTGTTCGTAATCTATGTTTTGGATCCATTCATCATCCCAAAATTCCAGACTTATGGCTTTTGGGAGTGCTCCAAAAACACCCATCTCTATGCAAATTATTGCATATGATGTGTATCTTCCTTTTAGGGTGGCTTCTGAGGTCTTCACATATTTCCCTAGTTTGTTTCCTATTGCTTCAAAGGTAGAGGGAAACTAGTAGTCCAGGGGTAGGGAATAAAATCTTAGCCAGACTGGTACCTTTTTGAAAGTTTCTTTCTCTGGGGAAAAATTTTCTTTCCAGGGTTGCATGTAGAGTCCCGCTAAGGCATGGAAGTATGGACCTCCCTTGAAGACTATGTCCCTGTCCTCCAAGTTAATAAAGACTGCTGTGAAGAAACCCTTCGAGCCAAGGTGGAGCTCCACTTCTCCATTTGGCTTCCAGTGATATTTAATCCAGTTGCTCAGAGTTCGTTATGTGGGCCATAACCCCATGAATTTGCATATGAGCACATGCGTCTTCATCTGGTCCCTATAGAGTTGTGTTTGTGGGTCCTCCAGTACCACCTTGGGTATCGATGTTGTTTTGGGCTTGCAGGGGTTGCGCCCCTCTGTACCGTTAGCCTTCGCGGTCTCTTGAACCTCTTTTTGGGTTTCCTTGGTGACTTCCTCCCTGGTCTCATTTTTGTCTCAGCTTCTCTCTTGATGCTTCCCTGGGTCTGATCCCGAAGTTCCTGTTGCTGGTGCCTTGAAAAATCCATTGCTTGTCCCTTTTCCTCTATCCACCACTACCTGTTTGTATGAGGGGGTTCCCTTGCGCCCCCCCCCGCCCCCCCTCCCTACTACTCATGTTATTCTCTGTTGTGGCTGCGACTGCCAAACCTTAGCTCATCGCGATTGTCAAACCCTCCACCGATGCTTTAATTGCATATTAATTTTAAAAAAATTGAAAAAAAAAACATATTTAAAAAAACAAAAATCATAACCCTATTAAAAATTAAACAAACAAACAAACAAACC
>ML803457.1:67922-81500 GCA_009831015.1 Picea engelmannii | reverse complement strand
TTTTTCATATGTTCTAGTAGATAGGTTAAAGAATCCTAATTTCATATTTGTATTTGACTCAAGGTACAACTAGCTTGAAAAGTATCAAATTTTAATTTCAAGTTGATAAACCAAATATGAAATGAATCCTAATTAAAACAATAAAGTGTTGGAATTTTTCATTTAAGTGTAGTGTCATGTAGTATCTTTTAAAACATAGAGAGAATGGTCTCTATAGAAGTAGAGAAATACATTGATATTGGATTCTCTTCTAAGCTGATGTTGATCTTTTTAAACTTCAAGAAATATTGAGATATGTGGTGGTGTGAAAAGAAGTATAATAGGTACTAGCGGAGAAAATCAAGGATAATTTAGTACCCATCACTTATGAAAACATTTTTGTTGGTAAGAGAGACAAAGAAGGGAATTCTTAGACAAGAGACAAGGAAAGGATATCGTCGCAAGAGTGACAAATGTAAATAATCTTGCGATGAATTAGCTATACTATCGACGAAAAAATTTCGTCGATAGTATAGCTAATTCGTCGCAAGAATCTTTACATGGGATAAAAAAAGGAAATGGATGAGGTGGTTCCAAGTATAGCTTATTCGTCGCAAGCATATTCAAATGTACACATGGGATGAAATTTGTCGCCTTTCTTCATTTTTCTTTCAGGTTCTACATTAATGTATATACAATGTATGTGTGTCATAGTTGTGATGATAAATCCCTCTTTTTCGTTGATTTCTTAATCAACACCATAAAAATATTCCCTTGCAGTACTAGATGCGGGGACATGTGTACTGTCGAACCGAACATAAATTGTACTAGGACTAGACATGGGCAATAGTGACCTGTGAATGGGTCCAACGTTGAAATTTTTTCAAACTATTTATGTATGCATTGAAATTTGACATGGATAAACTATCTGCATGCCTTAATGATATGGAAGGGTTTATGGATTCAAATTTGACTCACACACCCACTTTTTTCCATCATCAATTCATCATGTAAACCATAAACCCTATTTTTCTTTCAAAGTACACAAATTGGTTGACACAAGTTTTATGTTTGCAACCTTTCTTCCTTTTTCTTTCAAGTTCTATAATTAATGTATATACAATGTAAGTGTGTCATAGTTGTGATGAAAAATACCTCTTTTTTGTTGATTGCTTAATCAACACCATAAAAATACTCCCTTGTAGTACTAGATGTGGGGACATGTGTACCGTCGAACAAATTTTAAAAGGAACAAGGAACAAAAATTGTACTATGACTAGACATGGGCAACAATGACCTGTGAATGGAGCCAATGTTGAAATATTTTCAAACTATTTCTATATGCACTAAAATTTGACATGGATAGAATATTCACATGCCTTAAAGATATGGGAGCATTTCTGGACTCAAATTTGACTCACACACCCACTTTTTTTCATCATCAATTCATCATGTAAACCATAAACCCTATTTTTCTTTCAAGGTACACAAATTGGTTGACGCAAGTTTTAAGTTTGCATCATTATTTCTTCATTTTTCTTTCAGGCTGTACATTAATGTATATACAATGCATGTGTGTCATAGTTGTAATGAAAAATTCATCTTTTTCATTGATTGCTTACTCAACACCATAAAAATACTCCCTTGCAGTATTAGATGCGGGGACGTGTGTACTGTTGAACGAATTTTAAAAGGAACAAGGAACATAAATTGTACTAGGACTAGACATGGGAAACAATGACCTGTGCATGGAACCAACGTTGAAGTGTTTTCAAACTATTTATGTATCCATTGAAATTTGACATGGATAGACTATTCTCACGCCTTAATGATATGGGAGGGTTTCTGGACTCAAATTTGACTCACACACCCATTTTTTTCCATCATCAATTCATCATGTAAACCATAAACCCCATTTTTCTTTCAAAGTACACAAATTGGTTGACACAAGTTTTAAGTTTGCATCAGTCTTTCTTCCTTTTTCTTTCAGGTTCTACATTAATGTATAAGTGTCATAGTTGTGATGAAAAATCCCTCTTTTTCGTTGATTTCTTAATCAACACCATAAAAATACTCCCTTGCAGTACTAGATGCGGGGACGTGTGTACTGTTGAATGAATTTTAAAAGTAACAAGGAACATAAATTGTACTAGGACTAGACATGGGCAATAGTGACCTGTGAATGGGGCCAATGTTGAATTTTTTTCAAATTGTTTCTGTATGCATTGAAATTTGACATGGATAGACTATTTGCATGCCTTAACGATATGGGAGGGTTTCTGAACTCAAATTTGACTCACACACCCAATTTTTTCCATCATTAATTCATCATGTAAACCATAAGCCCTATTTTTCTTTCAAAGTACACAAATTGGTTGACGCAAGTTTTAAGTTTGCATCAGTCTTTCTTCATTTTTCTTTTAGGTTCTACATTAATGTATATACATTGTATGTGTGTCATAGTTGTGATGAAAAATCCCTCTTTTTTGTTGATTTCTTAATCAACGCCATAAAATACTCCCTTGCAGTATTAGATGTGGGGACATGTGTACTGTCGAACAAATTTTAAAAGGAACAAGGAACATAAATTGTACTAGGACTAAACATGGGAAACAGTGACCTATGAATGGGGCCAACGTTGATTTTTTTTCAAAATGTTTCTGTATGCACTAAAATTTGACATGGATAAACTATTTGCATGCCTTAATGATATGGGAGGGTTTTTGGACTCAAATTTGACTCACACACCCACTTTTTTCCATCATCAATTCATCATGTAAACCATAAACCCTATTTTTCTTTCAAAGTACACAAATTGGTTGACGCAAGTTTTAAGTTTGCATCAGTCTTTCTTCATTTTTGTTTCAGGTTCTACATTGATGTATATACAATGCATCTGTGTCATAGTTGTGATGAAACATCCCTCTTTTTCATTGATTTCTTAATCAACACCATAAAAATACTCCCTTGCAGTACTAGATGCGGGGACATTTGTATTGTCGAACGAATTTTAAAAGGAACAAGGAACATAAATTGTACTAGGACTAGACATGGGCAACAGTGACATGTGAATGGGGCCAATGTTGATTTTTTTTCAAACTATTTATGTATGCACTGAAATTTGACATGGATAGACTATTCACATGCCTTAACGATATGGGAGGGTTTATGGACTCAAATTTGACTCACACACCCACTTTTTTCCATCATCAATTCATCATGTAAACCATAAACCCTATTTTTATTTCAAAGTACACAAATTGGTTGACACAAGTTTTAATTTTGCATCAACCTTTCTTCATTTTTCTTTGAGGTTCTACATTAATGTATATACAATGTATGTGTGTCATAGTTTTGGTGAAAAATTGATGCAGGAGCATCACTCCACCTCAGCAAATGCGCCAACACGCTAGCACATAGTCACACAATGGAGAAAGGGAAAGGAATTGACCCTCCCATTTTTTAAATTTGAAATCAAATCCTATGGGGATTTGCATTGTAAGGCTGTAATATCCAAACCATACCTCTGTACAAGTAGTGGATAGGATCTCCTTAAATGGTTAATTGTAAGAAGGTCTTGGTGTGATTCAGATGTGGACTTTTCATTTATGTAATGAAACCATAGGAGTATGGTGTCTTAACTGAGTCAATAATGACACTAAGGCGGTGGAGAGGATAAGATCGTAGAGCCCTCATCTTGTAAAGAGAGAGAGAGATATTGGTAGAGGGGTCTTAGAGAAGAAGAAAAACTCAGGATAGAGTTAGGTTAGGAGAACTTGAGAGAACTGGGACTCTGTTACAATCTAGTTTTTATAATACATCTGTATAGACACACATACATAATATAAAAGTAGTTTTTCTTGCATATGTTGCGTTTATCGATATGTTTTTATATGTCATTCATGTTTGAATGTATGAATTGGTGAAGTATTGCATACGTTTCAATTGTTTCTCGTCTTTGAGTTTCGAGTGCAAGGAGTGCACATTGTCTGTAAGGGGTGCGTTGAAAGAGGCGAGTCAACCTCAGAGAAGATCAGGAGATATATCGTTGAACCTTCATCAGTATAAGTGAAAGCAGTGCATAGGAAGAAATCCGTGTTGAGTTCAGAGAGGAACATAGTTATTGAGAAATCTGTAGAGCTCTGCCAGGTGGGCATCAAGCAAGTGAAAGCATGCACAAAGAGGATTCTTTGTCGAGTTCAGGGAAGAAGAGTATCAGAGGAATATACTCACAGAGTTGTTGAACACTCTATAGAAAAGATCTGCAAGGTGTGCATTGAGCAGGAGGTTTCCAGGAGGGCACAAAGTTTTCCTTTGGAAGGAAACAGAAGGGCTGAGACCCTTAAGAGACTGACTAAATCGAAAATCTCAGAAGAGATAACACCAAGGGGTGAGTAGGAGACAAAATTACTCTAAGTCCTAAATATTAGGAAGGATAGTGTTAACAGAGACGCAACCGAGACCCAATATAGTCGGGTTCACAGAGAAAACTTCAAAGGCCTAAACCTTTGAACACTGACAAAAACATTCCAAGTCGGAAGAAGTCAAAATCTCAGGAGGAGGAGCGAAAACAACCGTCAGATCGGTTGAGGAGAGGGGCCTAGACCATCAAATTTACGTCCAGACACTCAGAGGAATAAGCACAAAGGAGAACAGATTCCATCTGTCGGAGCTAATCGCTTGGACCGACAATAGTTGGATCCAGGTAAGGTGCACCTATTCTAACCTTTGAAGGTGCATAGGAGAGTGGACTTTTCAAAGTCCCAAAGTCCTAAAGTGAACAAGGACCGTCCATCATCCAGGGTGACAGGTGGTGAAAGATCTGAGTTTCGGGTGAAAGCACTCCAGGAGAAACAAGTGCATAGGAGTTTGAAACTCCTGAAGCCTGAATAGCCGAAGTTCCAAAGAGACAAAGAGATCTGGACCATTAGATCCAGAGGGCACGTGGTGAAATATCGTGAACTCCGGGAGAAATTACTATGGGAGAAAAGTGAATGAGAAGTTTGAGATCTGAGATTGTCGAAGCCAGAACAGTCGAAGCAGCTGGGAGTCGTTGATATGGGTTGGACATGGGTCACTAGATTGTGAACTTCAGAGGATCATACTCCAAGGTTTTTGAGGAATTATGTTTTGGAATATCCCAAAGCATCGAAGACCGAAGCATTCAGGGTCGTAGATCCCAAAGGAGAGAACATGGATCGTTGATCTGTGAGGAGATATGTGGATGACGAAGATTCACTCTATTGGAAAACCGTTGGATAAAGGAGGACATGTGTCAGAGGATCCGACACTCTGGAATGATTCACTCTGGATATTTTTGGTTGTTGAGATTTGAGATTGCTGAAAGCCGAAGTCTCGAAGTGGACAACAACCGTTGATTCGAAATTGGACGCGTGGCGCTAGATCTACAAATCCGAGTACGTAACACTCCAAAGGAAAGAAAAGTGTGAAAGCACCAAAGTCCCTAAGGAGATCTCGATCATTGATCGAGGAGGAGGTCAAAGGACCATTGATTTAGTTGATGAGGCCAAAGTCCCAAAGCAGGAGAAGAACCGTTGATTGAGGAGACGCGTGGCAAATGATCTGCCATTTCGAAGAAATTTCTCCAGAAGAAACGAGAGTTTGAGAAGTAAAACTCCCTAAGGCCGGACTCATAGAGGAGATCCTGGTCGTAGATTTAGGGAGACAGGTGGCAGCATATCTTCCACTACAGAATATTTCCATATGGAGGAAGTGAAAGTTTGAGAGTTAAATCTCCCAAAAGCCAAAAAGTCAGAATCATCCACAACCGTTGATTTGGAAGGGAGATACGTGTCGATAAAATGTGGAGATCTAGGATGGTGCATGGAAGGAGGAAGAAGAAGGAAGGAAAGGGGATTCGATAGTAGTCGTTGATGATAGATCATCGCTGAAAGCGAGAGATAGACGGATGGGAAGGATTGCAGGGCTAGGACATGCTCAGACGTTAATTCTCCTTGAGTGGGCTACAATTTCAATCATGGTTTTAACAAAGGGATACGTGGCAGCTATAAGTGAATCGTGGGGAAAAAAGTGGGTTGGTCTAAAACCACTCTTTCCTGTGCCTACAATCACGCATTTGCACAAGGACACATCCCAGGGCCATATGAAGAAGGGGCTAATCGTAGAAGGAGATAGCGCCTGAACCTTAGTGTTTTGGAAGTGTGCAGAAATAACTCACGGGTCTGACAAAACTTTCACACAGAAGGAAAAGGGGCCTATGTATAATTGATTTGGGTTCAATCAAAAGCCCGAAAAGTCAATTCAACTCATAAATTAGAAATATCCTAGACCAGGAGGTCATAGAACCCCATAAGGGGAGGGGGGTTGCATCAGGTGGTATCAGAGTTGATTTTCATCTGTATATTTCAGGAGAAAGAGAAAGAGGAGAAGGCCAAATTTTGTTTGAAGACAACAGACAAGAGGGAGACAATAAAAGTAGATAATCTGATAACATCAAGTGGTATTAGAAGTTAAATTTTTCCTGTAGACAATAGGTGAAGGAAGCAGGGTATTGATGCTCTATGAGAAGGTTGTTGCACGTGTGCAGCAACAAAAATTTAAACAACCAGGTGAGCTGTAAGAGAAGATGGAGATGCTCTCATATGTAGAGAAATACACAAGACTTTTCGAAAGGGCAGTCAGAGGGTGAAAATAGCTACTGAAGGCCATAAGCATGGTCAAGACAAGGTCTGCCAGCAGAGGAGTAAAGATGATATGGATAAAGAGCTCAGCGAGGTAAAAGAAAGGATGGAACAAATGACATTTAAATTGCAGTGAGATGCTAAAGTGCATTGGGTGTATGAGTGGCCCATGAAGAAGAAGGTGAAGTGGTCAGTCAAGATATTGTTGGCTAGAGGACAACGAAAACTGTTAAAGAGGTGGCTGAGGTATGTCGAAACCCTCAGTGAAATAGAGGAGGAACTGATTCACATCTATGAGCCAAAAACTGGGAAGAGTCTTAGTGATGATGAGGATAAGAGATCAGTTAAGGATATCAAATACTTCCAAGAGGAAATAAATGGACTTTCAAGTTTCCAAGTGGGAAATAGAAAGAGATTAGGTGGAGGTATCGTATACTGCTAGAGGAGCAGTGCTGAAAGTTCACTTTTCCAGGTGGGCAATGAGATGGGATCGATTGATCTCATAGAATGTTAGGTGGGCAGGGGAAAAAAATGAGACTGTCTGAAAGTCTTATGAGATCAGAAGTGGGTTCAGGTTAGCAAGGAGTGCTAATAGATGAGGATTCATGTGGATTTTCAGACCATGTGAATGAAGATGATGAGAAGTTAAATACTTCCATAATAGAGAAGGAAGATCAAAGGAACATTATGATTATTGGAGGGATCAAGTAATTCCTACCAAGCAGCCAAGTAGAGGCCAATTCACATGAGGAAAGTGCAGTAATAGGAGAAGGATAATCGACAGAGGCTGCCATAGAGGAAGAAGAGAAGGAGCAGATGTTGATGTCTGTCCCAGCAGAATAGGATTACATTGTTGAGATTCTCACTCAATGGGATATATAATTGAGGATGTTGGAGGATTGTTTGGACAATCCAGAACCAACAAATGGATGCCAGAAGACAGTCATGCAAATTTCAGGAGAAGAGAATTCTACATAAATTCTCATAAATTTCATCTAGGAAGTTGAATAGGAAATGACTGCAGCACTGGAGCCTGCAGCAAAAGAGGAAGCAGACATCATAGACTTTGTTGAGATACATGGGGAACTAGAAATCCTGGAGAGAAGTAGGCATATCCAATAGGATAATTTGGACACAGATGGAGGAGCATACCATCCAGGAGAGAAGTTAGAGGAAGCTGGAAATATGCCAGCCGGAGGAATGGCAGAAGAAAATATGTCATAAGGAGAAGCTGAGCAACAAATCGATGAGAAAATTGCAGAATTGAAGTTTGTAGCAAGGTGGAAAGATAATGCCACAAAGGAATAAAATGATATGGGGGATCAAGATGATCTACCCACTGATAAGGAAGAGTTGCAGCCGAGAAGACTGCATAAGAAGAGCCAGCCATTGGAGAAGCTGGATAAGGTGATAGAGAAGATACGAAGGCTGATGTTGAAGTTAGTGCAAGAAGAAGTCAACAAAGGGAAGATGAACAGGGGAGAACCTACCATAGCAAAAGGGAAGAAGGAGAAAGAGAAGAAACAACAACAATGACATGGCTGGAGAGGAGAAAGAGGACAACTCCATAAGAGAATTTTGGATCTAGGTGGATTTCAACAGATCTGGGAAGCTCATGAGAGGGAGCTCATGAATTTTTCACAGTAGTGGAGTATGATGCAGGAGAATCGCTCCACCTCAACAAATGCGCCAACATGCCAACACATAGGCACACAATGGATAAAGGGAGAGGCAATGACCCTACCATTTTTTAAATTTGAAATTAGATCCTATGGGGATTTGCATTGTAAGGTTGTAAGATCCAAGCCATAGCTTTGTACAGGTAGTGGATAGGTTCACCTTAAATGGTTGATTGTAAGTAGGTATTAGTCTGAGTCAGATTGGACTTTTCATTTATGTAATGAGGCAGTAGGAGTATGGTTTCTTAACTGAGACAATTATGACACTAAGGCGGTGTAGAGGATAAGCTCGTAGAGCCCTCATCTTGTAAAGAGAGAGAGAGATATTGGTAGAGGGGTCTTAGAGAAGAAGCAAAACGCAAGATAGAGTTAGGTTAGGAGAACTTGAGAGAACTGGGACTTTGTTACAGTCCAGTTTTTGTAATACATCTGTATAGACACACAAAGATAATAGAAAAACAATTTTTCCTACATATGGTGTGTTTATGTATTTGTGTTTATCGTTATGTTTTTATGTGTCATTCGTGTTTGAATGTATGAATTAATGAAGTATTGCATAAGTTTCAATTGTTTCTCATCTTTGAGTTTCGAGTGCAAGGAGTGCACATTGTTTGCAAGGGGTGCATTGACAGAGGTGAGTCAACCTTAGAGAAGCTCAGGAGAGATATTGTTGAACCTTCATCAGTAGAAGTGCAAGGAGTGCACATGAAGAACCCTGTGTTGAGTTCAGAGAGGAACAAAATTACTGAGAAATCTATAGAGCTCTGCCAGGTGGGCATTGAGAGGGTGCAAGAGTGAAAATAGAGAACTCTTGATTTTTATTTTATGAGTAGAACAAAATGAATACAAATTATTAACAGGTGATTAACAAAAAATAATAGAGATACAGTAAAACTAGTTTTCTATTCAATAACGAAATAAGTTGAAACTGTAAAATGCAGCGGAAACAAGCTTGTTGGAATGGTGGCAGCTTATCTCTGAGAAGAGATGTGATAGCAACGCGCATTCAAAATAAGAGAGTTACAATGAGGCTCTGAAGGCACTTTTACAATAATCAAGAATTCCAAAAACCCTAGACATCCAAAAACCTAACCCTAGGAGATGAAGCGCCAAAAGTCATGTGGGCCTCGTTTGGGTAAGTTAGTACATCAACTTCCTGGGGTCGTAACTTTTGCATACGATCTTTGTTTTAGGCGTGTGATAGCCCGTTGTAAAGGTATTGTCGAGGATATTAATTTTGGGGGCTCAATTATGCCTTCAACTATCGTTGAGGAGCTCGATCCCGAAAAACCTTCATTTAGGCCCTCAAAATGGCCCTGGAAGTTAAAACTGTTAAAAATAGTAAATTGCCAAAATTGTCAGAAAACTGTTTTGAGCCAGTTGGAAAAGGTGGGTGGCCACTGATATCCATCTAGATCAATCATCCTTCCTTAGGAATAAATGGTCTCCATTGCATTGAGGTCCCCCATTATATGAGGAAATTTCTGCTGAATTTCGCCTCAGGTGAGCCACTTGCCTTGGTGTAGGAGTTGCCCTACTTTGACGACTCGATAAAGCTGGATCCTTTGTTGTTGAGTGACCTTGATCTATATGTCTACAATATGATAATTGGATTCGTGCTGTAGGCAGTCAGGGTTGAGCTCTGTTGGTTCCAGTTGTTTTTCTACTTCTGAGGTGTCCAATAATGGTGGGAAATAAGGGCGAAGGAGATCCACGTTGAACATTTGGTGCAGACTAAGGAAAGGAGGAATGTTGAGATCAAAATAATTATCCCCCATGGCCTTGGTGATAGTGTACGACCCATAACGGAGTGGGTGAAGCTTCTGATGGGGTCCCGTAAGGCATTCTTTATTCAAGTGCAACCAAACTTTGTCGCCCACCTGAAACTTATGCGACACCTGATGTTGATCATGGCGTTGTTTGTACTTGTCATTGGACTTCCATAGGATATCCTGAACCTGTTGATGGATGTTCTGGATCCTCTCAATGAACCAGGTGGCTTTGTCAGTTTCAGTTGGAGTAGACGATGAGTCGGTCGAGGTGACCGCAAGGGGAAGTGCAACATCTATGGGTCCCAATGGTTGGAATCCCAGCCCCACTTGAAAGGGGTTGTGGCTGGTTGAGCTATGCAGGGCTCAGTTGTAGCTATGTTGGAAATAGGGAAGGATCTCATCCCATGTGTGAGGGTTCTTTGAATTATACATGAAAAGGATATGCACAATCATTCGATTTACAACCTCGGTTTGGCCATCTGTCGTGGGGTGGAAGGTTGTGGATTTGGTGAGCTTGGTGTCCAACAGTGACCAGAGGCTCGACCAGAATGTGCTGAGAAATCGACTATCCTGATCTGAGACAATGGTTTGTGGGATTCCAAAATGTACCTAGACTCGTTCAAACAAGATCTTGGCAGTGGCCTCTACTATGATGCTCTTATTGCAGGCAACCATAATCACCATCTTAGAAAAGTGATCAACAACCACAAAAACACAGTCATTTCCTCGCTTGGTGGATGGGAGGCCTGACATGTAGTTTATTGAGATGGATTCCCATGGCCTGTCAAGAGTAGGAAGAGGGGTGTACAAGCCTTGTTTCTTAGTGGTCAGTTTGGCAATAGCGCAGGTAGTGCAAGACCTGATATACTTGCTGACCTTCTGTTGAAGTTTCGGCCAGTAGAAATGTTTCTGTAGCATTTCCACTATATTTTCAATGCCGAAGTGTCCTACCACCCGACTGTAGTGGGATTCCCAGATCAGCTTCATTCACTCACTTGATGGAACACAGATATGGCCGAGATGACACAACAACCCATCCCGAAGATGGAAATTATCGACAACTACATTTGCACCCAACATTTGGTAGGTGGTGGTGAAGTCAGGGTCTGCCTCATAGAGTTGGGACCATCCAGATGTCTCATGGCCACAAGAGTCTAGCACCGTGGTGAGTGTCACGACTGATAGTCTACTGAGGCAATCAATGACGTGATTGGTGCTTCCTATTTTATACTTGATGTTGAGGTGGAATTTCTGTAAGTATGTGGACCACTTTTGATGGTGGTCATTCTGCAATTTTCCCTATGTCTGCATGAACTACAGTGGCTTATGATCAGTGTGGATGACTGTCTCCTTCCCAAGAATGTAATGTCTCCACTGGCGGCATGCTTGCACAATGGAGTACATTTCTTTGTCGTAAGTAGGGTACTTACAAATAGTATCTGACAGTGTCTCACTATGATAGGCCACGGGGTGGACGTGTTGAGTGAGAACGACGCCCATAGCATAGTCTGAAGCATCTATCTCGATCTCAAAAGGATGTTACAGGTCTGGTAGTGAAAGTACTGGGGCTAAGCACAAGCGCTGCTTCAAATCATCGAATGCTTATTGTTGGGACCAACCCCACATAAATTTCGACTTACCACCACCCCTGTTTATTTGGCTGAGGGCCCATGCAATATGGGAGAAACCCAACATGAACCTGTGGTATAAATTGGCAAGGCCCAAGAAGCTCCGAAGCTCAGTGAGTGTTGTTGGGGCTGGCCAGTCACAGATGAATTGGATCTTGGCTGGATCCACATGTACGCCATGCTGATCAATGATGTAGCCTAGGTAATGGACCCTGTCCATGCCGAAGGAGAATTTTTCCAAGTTGGCATATAGCTTGTGTTGCCACAGGGTGTGCAGAACCTGCTAAATATGCTGCAAGTGTTCGACCCAAGTCTTGCTGTAAATTAGAATGTCATCCAGATACACCACTACAAAAGTATTGGTGAATGGTCGTAGGATATCGTCCATCATCCTCATAAAAGTGGCTAGAGCATTTGTCAAACCAAAGGGCATGACCAACCATTCAAAAAGGCCTTCCTTTGACTTGAAGGCGGTCTTCCATACATCTGTTTTCTCTATCGGGACCTGGCGGTAGCCAGAATTCAGATCAATCTTACGGAAGTATTTGCCACCCGTGATTTGATCAAGGAGGTCATCGATTCGGGGAATCAGGTACCGGTTTCTGACTGTGATTTTATTCAGAGCCCGGTAATCAATACAGAGTCGCTAGGTTCCATATTTCTTATGTACTAGCACGATTGGGCTCTTGCAAGGTGATGAGCTAGGGTGGATGTGCCCCTTGTGGAGCAGTTCTTGGATCTGTCACTTGATCTCCTCATTCTCTAACAAAGAGTGATGATAGACTGGCCCATTGGGTAGAAGTGTGCTAGGGATCATATCGATGGGGTGCTTGAACTGAAAGTGCAGAGGTACCCCTGTAGGTGAGGAGAAGATATCCGAGTATTCTTCCATGACCTTATCTACTTGCTTCTGCTGTGTGGAGAGGTCGACCTCAAAGACCCTGAATGTGGCTGTGATCTTTCACTTATTATGAGAGTGAATCATGAAGAAGACAAACTTCCCCATCTGAGAGATGACCTTCATGCATTTCTTAGCAGAGATCAAGGAAATAGCACTAGGTGGGATTGCCTCAAGTATCCTATACAATTTCTTGTTCAAAGTAATAATAATGCTATGAGGCCTAGACTCATATACAACATGACATTTCCATAAATAAGGTTGGACCAAAAGAACATCACAAACTTCGAGAGGAGAAACATCACACAATACCTCATCTTTGAAGGGCTTGATGTCGTATGACAGTCGACACTGTTGGCTGACATGGAGATCGCTTCCTTGGCGGAGCCATCCAATGGTGTACAGTTGTGGGTGCGGCATTGTTGGCAGGGCTAGCTACTTGAGGACCTCTGCTGAGATGAGGTTCTTCTCGCTACTGCTATCAACGATGAGGTGCAGTGGGGTGCCTTTTACCCACATCCATGAATGGAAGAGGCACTCTCCTTCTTCTGGCTCATCTGGTTCACCAGGCTGGAGCTTGGTGGTAGCAACGGTGGCACTGGTTTCCACGTCAATGATCCATCTTCCCTTTTATGGTTCTGGCTCAGAGTCATAATCTGCATTTGATTTAGAGGCTTTCACTTCGGCCACCAACAACTGCTTTGAGCGACAGTCAGTAGTGTTATTGTTGATTAAGGTTGGTTGTCATTGATGTCAACCCTTGAAGAAAGCCACGTAGCACAAAGGTATTGGGTAATGGACCCAATATTGTTTGATTTAAATATGAATCATTATTGTTTTTTCATGGTTGATAAGAAGTAAATATGGATGAACTCCAAAGTGGTCCCCTTATGGTGAAATCCCTCACGGGAAGACACTTTGTGGAGTAAGAGAACCCATGCTTAATTGTGGAATAATGAG
>ML803457.1:49385-61315 GCA_009831015.1 Picea engelmannii | reverse complement strand
AGCCTTTGAATATCTTTGCCAAAGACTTGGAGTTATTTCTACTCCAAAAATGAATGTTTTTTTAATGCTTTTTGAATGCTTATCTTATATGTCTTAGATGTACACGAGGAAGCACCATAAGAGGACAGTCTGTCAGGGGGAGCGGCCCCGGATGGAAAGAGACCTTTGCCATTGATGACAAAGGGGGAGAGATTTATCAGATGCAGAGGACAGAGGCATGGTTCCAGGGGGAGAAAATTTATCAGATGCAGAGAATAGAGGCATGGTTCCAAGGGGAGCATATTTATCAGATGCAAAGGACAAAGACATGGTTCCAGGGGGAGCATGATTGATATGATTTCAGTATTGCATCAGGGTGTTTCCATCAATGTCAAAGGGGGAGATTGTTGATTAAGGTTGGTTGTCATTGATGTCAACCCTTGAAGAAAACCCCGTAGCACAAAGGTTTGGGTAATGGAACCAATATTGTTTGATATAAATATGACTCATTATTGTTTTTTCATGGTTGATAAGAATTAAATATGGATTAACTCCAAAGTGGTCCCCTTATGGTGAAATCCCTCACGGGAAGATGCTTTGTGGAGTAAGAGAACCCATGCTTAATTGTGGAATAATGAGATGAAGGAAAGTGAATTTGTTAGGGAAAATATCCTATATGGATAATGCTTGTCATGTCATTTCTAGTGGTATGTGGAACGTCACATAATTCCTCATGGTTAGAGAGTTATGGCCATGAGAAGTTGGAGACCCCAGGTTTGGGTAATGAACCCAAGTTTGTTTGATGGGTAATGGTATGAGTTATGATATATTTTCAGATAATACTATTATATATGGATATTACATGGCATTCCATTTCTGGTGGTATGTAGAACGTCACATAACTCCTCACGGTTTGAGAGTTATGGCATTACGAAGTTGGAGGACCCTCATATGTCATCTAGAAGCCCCAAAAGGTCAAAGTAATCAAAGTGGTTTAAGAGATTTTAAAATGTAAATAATAAAGTGAAGGGATGAGTGTATTATAATTCAAATTGAATACAAAATAAATAATTTCAATAATAAATTTAATGGAGAAATTATAACTGGACCCAACCCTTAAATAAGGAAAGTGGACCAAGTGACCTAGAAGATGTTTTTAAGGAAGCTACTTGGAGAGTATAAATAAGAGGCAAGGCTCTCTCATTTGAATCACACTTGAGAATATTGAATATATATAGGTTTTTGAGGTAACCAAATGATATCTAAGACGAAATTCTGAGGGAAGTGAAGAAAAGAAGGCCGAAATGCAAGGAAGGATAAATTCTTTTGATGGTGTTTTCTAAGGTATGTTATTTACAGGTCATCTCACCATTTTCGCTATAACTTTTTTTATATAATGATTCTGATCCTACAATTTCTATTCAAGTGAGAAAACATATCAAAGTATCTATGTTTAAAAATTTATCTTGTGGGTTGTTGTATTTTGGGAGTTACACTCCGTGGAAAATAGGGTTTTTGGCCAGTCCTGAAACTAGCCAAAATCAGGTGTTCCGGGTAAAAACCTCATAACTTCTTCATAACAGATCCAAATTCAGTAAGACCAAATGTGTTGGTTATTGTACAATATGTAGTATGTTTTTTAATAGTTTCAGACCAATTCATCAAATATTTTTTGTGGGTAACGTTCTACAAGGTCGCTCTCTAGAATAAGCCAGAATTCAGAAAGGTATGCCATTTTTGCTATAAATCCTTTTCTGAGAGGTTCCAAGTAGTGAAACTTGGAGGAATTTCATAAAAAACACTGAAGAACATTCTGTATCAGTTTCAGATCTTTATACATTACAGGTTCAAAGTTATGATTACTTCAAGTTAGGGTTGTTGACTAATCCAAAACTAGGCATGTGAGACTAAAGAAAAGTTTGATGAAAATGCTAGTCTTTTTTTTTTAAAGTTAAGGAAGGTTTGTAGGAATGTGATCATATACACTAGGTCTATTAAAAAGCTACAAATCATATTTGGATGATGAAATTGACGAGGGATTCCGGTTGTGGTACATGTTGAGTACATGGTTGAGACAAGTAGTTGATGAGTTGGCACACATACATGAGGTGTATAGTTGATGACGTTGGTACATATTGATTAGTCATAGTTGATGAGTAGTTGACACATGATTGGTACATACTTTGTACATGGTTGGATGCACTTGTTTATGGTACAGGTTGATTACATGTTGGTGCATGGTTGATGCACTTATTTATGGTACAGGTTGATTACAGGTTGAGGTACAGGTTGATGCATGGTTGATGCATGGTTCAAATTTATTGGTACAAGTTTACAGTGGTATATCTCACAGTGATAGTGTGACAGTGGTTCCATCATTCTACTTCTACTTAAGGGTGGCAGGATGGGGCAAGGACAGGTGGTTGTAGCCACCTTCCGGTTATAGCCGGAGAACATTGGGGGTTGTAGCCTCCTTCTGGTTGTAGCCAAAGAATTGGGGAGTTGGAGCTTCCCTCAAGTTGTAGCCTGAGAAACTAGGGGGTTGGAGCCTCCTTCCAGTTGCATCTGGAAAAAAAAGGAAGTTGGTGCTTTCAATGAATGTAATTCTTCAAGACATATAAGAAAAAACATTTCGTGGTTTTCTCTTGATTTGGGTTTCCACGTAAAACACTGGTGTACTGTGTATGTGTTTGATTTTTTATTTCTTACTGCTCATTATTGGATAATAATTATACATTGATATAACATTTGAAGAAAAAGGATTATAATTACACTATTACTGATTCACCCCCCCTCTCAGTAATCCAACAGTTATGCCAAGGGCTCTTATGGAAGTCACACCACTTCCCGGTATCTTTCTTTGTCTTTCTGGTGTCCTTCTTTGCTTGGGGCTTGGACTGGTTTTCTTGATACTATCCATCTTTGCTCTATCCTTTTTTCAGTGGGTTGGGGCCACCCTTTCCTGGCTTTTGTTGTGAGGGGTTCCTAGGCCCAGATTGCTGTGTCTTTTGTTTGAGCTTCTGCTCGATTTTGACGACATATCGGTAGGCCAAGCCCAAGGATGAGATGTCCAAAAATTCCATTTCGGTCTAGATGTATCTATGAAGAACACCGCGATACTTGAGAACCAGATGTCTCTTCGAATCTTTTATACCCAACTTGGTGTGCAAGGTATGGAAGATATTTGTGAAATCTGGCACTGCTTGGTCTCTTTCTTGCCGCAGTGTAGTCCATTTGGTATACAGGTCATCATAACTTCCGACAGGGTAGTATTTTTCCTTAATAGCATCCCTAAAGGGTTCCCAGGTGGCCATAACTAAAAATAACTAGGTTTCCTCTATTTCCTTTTGCTCACAGAAAGTTTCCCACCAATCTTTGACATGGGGAACAACTTTGAGGAGCGCAAAAGTAATCTTTTCTTTATTCGAAAAGTTATGGACAGAAAAATACCCTTATAGTAGATTCAACCACTTGTCTACAACATCTGCGTCTATCTGACCTTCAAATATAGGAATATCGAAGTTTATTTGTACCTTGAAGGGGGAGACACCTCCATTTGAAGAAGATGTGTCGCCTGTTGGTAGTCGCTGAAGGATTTGCATGAAACTATCCATCATCTCGTTCCTATGTTGCGTGAGGGCTTCCTCAATCAAAAGTTTGAAAGGATCTCCTATCCCACCATATTTATTTTATCCTACCATGGGAGGTCACTTGGGAATGCGAGAGCTTTTTTCCTCAAGAGAAACAAGCTAGAGACCCAACTCTTTGTACTCCGACCTCGTTGGGGACATGCATTAAGACAACAAGGATCAGACCGGTATGATACCACTGATGTAGATTTTATGAGTAGATCAAAATGAATACAGATTATTAACATGTGCTTAACACAAAATAACAGAGATACAGTAAAATTGGTTTTCTATTCAATAACGAAATAAGCTAAAACTGTAAAATGCAGCAGAAACAAGCTTGCTAGAATGGTGGTGGCTTATCTCTGAGAAGAGATGTGATGGCAACACACATTCACAAGAAGAGAGTTACAATGAGGCTCTGAAGGAATTTTTACAATAATCAAGAATGCCAAAAACCCTATACATCCAAAAACCTAATCCTAGGAGATGAAGCACCAAAAGTCATGTGGGCCCCGTTTGGGTAAGTTAGTACATCAACTTCCCGGGGTTGTAACTTTTGCATACGATCTTTGTTTTAGGTGTGTGATAGCCCATTGGAAAGGTATCGTCAAGGAGATTCATTTTGGAGGATCAATCATTCCTTCAACTATCATTGAGGAGCTCGATCTCAAAAAACCTTTATTTAGGCCCTCAAAATGGCCCCGGAAGTTAAAACTGCTAAAAATAGTAAATTGCCAAAATTGTCAGAAAATTGTTTTGAGCCAGTTGGAAAAGGTGGGTGGCCACCAATATCCATCTGTATCAAATCTTTGTCGAGTTTAGGGAATAAATGTATCAGAGGAAGATACTCACAAAGTTTTTGAACACTATGTAGAAAATCTCTGCAAGGTGTGCATTGAGTAGGAGGTTGCCAGGAGGGCACAAAGTTTTCCTTTGGAAGGAAATAAAAGGGTTGAGACCCTTAAGAGGTAATTCTAAGGGGTGCATAGGAAAAAAACTTACTCTAAGTCCTAAGGCTCAGGAGGGATAGCGTTAGTAGAGACGCAACCAAGACCCAAGATAGTCGGGTTTGTAGGGGAAAGTTCAAAGGCCGAAACCTTTGAACACTAACAAAAACCTTCCAAGAAGGAAGAAGTCAAAATATCAAGAGGAGGAGCGACAAAAAATGTTATATTGGTTGAGGAGAGGGGTCTGGACCGTCATATATACATCTAGACACTCAGAGGAATAAGCACAGAGGAGAATGGATTCCATCCGTCGAATCTGATTGCTTGGACTAACAACCGTTGGATCTAGGTAAGGTGCACATATTCTAACCTTTGAAGGTGCATAGGAGAGCGGACTTGTAAAATTCCTGAAGTGAACAGGGACTATCCATTGTCCAAGGTAACAGGTGGGGAAATATCTGAGTTTCGGGTGAAAGCACTCCGAGAGAAACGAGTGCATAGGAGTTTAAACTCTTGAAGCCCAAATAGATGAAGCGTCAAAGAGATGAAGAGATCTGGACCATTAGATCCAGAGGGCACGTGGAAAAAGATCATGAAATCTGGGATAAAGTACTCTGGGAGAAAAGCGAATGAAAATTTTGAGATCTGAGATCGTTGAAGCCCGAACAACCGAAGTAGTTGGGAGATCTTGATATGGGTTGGATAGGTGTCACCAAATCATGAAATTTGGAGGATCGTACTAAAAGGTTTTTGAGGAATTGTGTTTCGTAATATCCTGAAGCACTAAAGCCCGAAGAATTCAGGGCCATAGATCCCAAAGGAAAGAACATGGATCGTTGATATGCGAGGAGATACGTGGAGGATGGAGATTCACTCCGTTGGAAAATCGTTGGATCAGGGAGGACATGTGTCAGAGGATCCAAAACTCTGGAAGGATTCACTCCGAATATTTGAGATCGCCGAAGGCCAAAGTCTTGAAGTGGACAACAACCGTTGATTCAAAATTGGACGTGTGGCGCCAGATCTACAAATCTGGGTACGGAACACTCTGGAGGAAAGTAGAGTGTGAAAGCGCCAAAGTCCTAAAGGAGATATTGATCATTGATAGATGAGTAGGTCGAAGGACCGTTGATTTGGTTGAGGAGGCCAAAGTCTCGAAGCGGGAGCATAACCGTTGATTGAGGGGACACGTGGCATACGATCTGCCATTTCAGAGAAATATCTTCGGAAGAAACGAGAGTTTGAGAACTGAAACTCCCAAAGGCCGGACACACGGAGGAGATCCTAGCCGTAGATTCATGGAGACAGGTGGCAACATATATTCCACTATGGAATATTTCCATATAGAGGAAGCGAAAGTTTGAGAGTCAAAACTCCCAAAGGCCAGAAAGTCAGAATCAGCCACAATCGTTTATTTGGAAGGGAGCTACGTGTCGACAAATCGTGGAGATCTGGGATCACACATGGAAGGAGGAAGAAGAAGGTAGGAAAGGGGATTCGATAGCATCTGTTGATCACTGATCATCACTGAAAGAGAGAGATCGATGGATGAGAAGGATTGTGGGGCCAAGACATGCTTGAACATTAATTCTCCTTGAGCGGGCCACAATTTCAACCATGGTTTTAACAAAGGGATACGCAGAATCTGGAGGTGAATTGCGGGGAAAAAATTGGTTTGGTCTAAAACCACTCTTTCGCATGCCCGCAATCGTGTTTTTGTGCAAGGACACAGCTCGGGGCCATATGAAGAAGGGGCTAATCGCAAAAGGAGCTAGCGCCCGAAACTTAGTGTTTTGGAAGCGCTTGGGAATAGCTCATGGGTCTGATAGTATTTGCACACAGAAGCAAAAGAGGCTTGTGTATAATTTATTTGGGTTCAATCACGAGCTCGAAGAGTCAATTCGACTCAGAAATTAGAAAGATCCTAGATCGGGAGGTCACAGAACCCCAGGAGGGGAGGGGGGATGCATAAAAAATCCCTCATTTTTGTTGATTGCTTAATCAACACCATAAAAATACTCCCTTGCAGTACTATATTCGGGGACATGTGTACTATAGAATTTTTTTTAAAAGGAATAAGGAACGAAAATTGTACTAGGACTAGACATGGGCTGAATGGGGCCAACGTTGGAATTTTTTCAAACTGTTTCTGTATGCAATGAAATTTTCCATGGATAGACTATTTGCATGCCTTAATGAAATGGGAGGGTTTCTGGACTCAAATTCGACTCACCCACCCACTTTTTTCCATCATCAATTCATCATGTAAACCATAAACCCTATTTTTCTTTCAAAGTACACAAATTGGTTGACGCAAGTTTTAATTTTGCATCAGCCTTTCTTCATTAATTTTCTTTCAAGTTCTACATTAATGTATATACAATGTATGTGTGTCATAGTTGTGATGAAAAATCCCTCTTTTTCATTCATTGTTTAATCAACAACATAAAAATATGCCCTTGCAGTACTAGATGTGGGGACGTGTTTACTATCGAACGAATTTTAAAATGAACAACGAACATACATTGTACTAGATCTAGACATGGGCAACAATGATCTGTGAATGGGGCCTATGTTGAAAATTTTTCCAACTATTTCTATATGCACTGAAATTTGACATGGATAGACTATTTGCATGCCTTAACGGTATGGGAGGGTTTATGGACTCAAATTTGACTCACACACCCACTTTTTTCCATCATCAATTCATCATGTAAACCATAAAAGCTATTTTTCTTTCAAAGTACACAAATTGGTTGAGACAATTTTTAAGTTTGCATCAGTCTTTCTTCATTAATTTTCTTTCAGGTTCTACATTAATGTATATACAATGTATGTGTGTTATAGTTGTGATGAAAAATCCCTCTTTTTCGTTGATTGCTTAGTCAACACTATAAAAATACTCCCTTGCAGTACTAGATGTGGGGATGTGTGTACTGTCAAACAAATTTTAAAAGGAACAAGGAACATAAATTGTACTAGGACTAGACATGGGAAACACTGACCTGTGAATGAGGCCAATGTTGAAATTTTTTCAATCTATTTATGTATGCACTGAAATTTGACATGGATAGACTATTCACATGCCTTAACGTCATGGGAGGGTTTATGGACTCAAATTTGACTCACACACCCACTTTTTTCCATCATCAATTCATCATGTAAACCATAAACCCTATTTTTCTTTCAAAGTACACAAATTGGTTGATGCAAGTTTTAAGTTTGCATCAATATTTCTTCACTAATTTCCTTTCATGTTCTACATTAATGTATATACAATGTATGTGTGTTAAGTTGTGATGAAAAATCGCTATTTTTCATTGATTGCTTAATTAACACCATAAAAATACTCCCTTGAAGTACTAGATGAGGGGACTTGTGTACTGTCGAACGAATTTTAAAAGGAACAAGGAGCATAAATTGTACTAGGATTAGACATGGGAAACAATGACGTGTGAATGGGGCCAACATTGAAAATTTTCAAATTGTTTATGTGTGCACTGAAATTTGACATGGATAGACTATTTTCATGCCTTAACGATATGGGAGGGTTTGTGGACTCAAATTTGACTCACACACCCATTTTTTTCCATCATCAATTCATCATGTAAACCATAAACCCTATTTTTCTTTCAAAGTACACAAATTGGTTGATGCAAGTTTTAAGTTTGCATCAACCTTTCTTCATTTTTATTTCAAGTTCTACATTAATGTATATATAATGTATGTGTGTCATAGTTGTGATGAAAAATCCCTCTTTTTCGTTGATTTCTTAATCAACACCATAAAAATACTCCCTTGCAGTTTTAGATGCGGGGACATGTGTATTGTCAAATGAATTTTAAAAGGAACAAGGAACAAAAAATTGTACTAGGACTAGACATGGGAAACAATGAACTATGAATGGGGTCAATGTTGAAATTTTTTCAATCTGTTTATGTATGCACTGAAATTTGACATGGATAGAGTATTCACATACCTTAACAATATGGGAGGGTTTATGGACTCAAATTTGACTCACACACCCACTTTTTTCCATCATCAATTCATCATGTAAACCATAAACCCTATTTTTCTTTCAAAGTACACAAATTGGTTGACACATGTTTTAAGTTTGCATCAACCTTTCTTCATTAATTTTCTTTCAAGTTCTAAATTAATGTATATACAATGCATGTGTGTCATACTTGTGATGAAAATTCCCTCTTTTTCATTCATTATTTAATCAACACCACATAAATATGCCCTTGCAATACTAGATGCGGGGATGTGTGTACTGTCGAACGAATTTTAAAAGGAACAATGAACATGCATTGTACTAGGACTAGACATGGGCAACAATGACCTATGAATGGGGCCAATGTTGAAACTTTTTCAAATTGTTTCTATATGCTCTAAAATTTGACATGGATAGACTATTCACATGCCTTAACGATATGGGAGGGTTTATGGACTCAAATTTGACTCACATGCCCACTTTTTTCCATCATCAATTCATCATGTAAACCATAAACCTTATTTTTCTTTCAAAGTACACAAATTAGTTAATGCAAGTTATAAGTTTGCATCAACTTTTCTTCATTAATTTTCTTTCAAGTTCTACGTTAATGTATATACAATGTATGTGTGTCATAGTTGTGATGAAAAATCCCTCTTTTTTCGTTCATTATTTAATCAACACCATAAAAATATGCCCTTGCAGTACTATATGTGGGGACGTGTGTACTGTCGAATGAATTTTAAAAGGAACAACGAACATACATTGTACTGGGCAACAATGACTTGTGAATGCGGCCAACGTTGAAATTTTTTCAAAGTGTTTCTGTATGCATTGGAATTTCACATGGATAGACTATTTGCATGCCTTAACAATATGGGAGGGTTTTGGGACTCAAATTTGACTCACACACCCACTTTTTTCCATCATCAATTCATCATGTAAACCATAAACCCTATTTTTCTTTCAAAGTACACAAATTGGTTGACTCAAGTTTTAAGTTTGCATCAACCTTTCTTCATTTTTCTTTTAGGTTCTACATTAATGTATATACAATGTATGTGTGTCATAGTTGTGATGAAAAATCCCTCTTTTCGTTGATTTCTTAATAAACACCATAAAAATAGTCCCTTGCAGTACTAGATGCAGGGACGTGTGCACTGTCGAACGAATTTTAAAAGGAACAATGAACCAAAATTGTACTAGGAATAAACATGGGAAATAGTGACATGTGAATGGGGCAAATGTTGAAATTTTTTCAAATTGTTTCTGTATGCACTGAAATTTCACATGGATAGACTATTTGCATGCCTTAACGATATGGGAGTGTTTCTGGACTCAAATTTGACTCACACACCCACTTGTTAAAATATTAAACTTCATTATCTCATATTGAAGGACTTACTAATGCAATGTAATAAAGTGGAATGATGTGACACTTTCCATTAATGTAATAAAGTTCTATCAAGAAGAATTGCAGGGTGATGTCTCTGAAGGACAATTTCATGTAGGCAACAATAATGAGGACAAATGGCCATGTGGAAGGGAACTCTAAATGTAAACCAACTTCTAGTTATGAGAAGAAATTATGAGAATTTAGTATATTTGTTATAGGTTAGAATACATGTTCTAGTAGATATGTTAATGATTCCTAATTTCATATTTGTATTTGACTCAAGGTACTAGCTTGCAAAGTATCGAATTTTAATTTCAAGTTGATAAACCAAATATGAAATTAATCCTAATTAAAACCATCAAGTGTTGGAATTTGTCATTTAAGTGTAGTGTCATGTAGCTATATTTTAAAACATAGAGAGAGTAGTCTCTATAGAAGTAGAGCAATATGATATTGGATTCTCTTCTAAGCTGATGTTGATATTTTTAATAAATATTGATGTATATGGTGGTGTGAAAAGAAGTAGAATAGGTAGAGGAGAAAATCAAGGATAATAATCAAGGATAATTTAGTACCCATCACTTAGGTAAACATTTTCACCGGCAAGAGAGACAAAGAAGGGAATTTTTCGGTAAGAGACAAGGAAAGGATATCGTCACAAGAGTGACAGATGTAAATAATCTTGCGATGAATTAGCTATACTATCGACAAAAAAAGTTCATCGATAGTATAGCTAATTTGTCGCAAGAATCTTTACATGGGATAAACAAAGGAAATGGATGAGGTGGTTCCAAGTATAGCTAATTCATCGCAAGTATCTTCAAATGTACACATGGGATAAACAAAAGGAAATGGATGTGGTGGTTCCATCTAACGGAATATTGGTATGATATTATGTATTACTCTACCTCCAAAATTACCCAATTTAAAGTGCTATATGGTTATGAACCCCCGTCACTGAATAATTGGGTCATTAAAAATGCGAGTATAAACTATTATTAATCTCTTTTAAAATAAAATTGACTATCATAGGTTAACTCTCTCTCTCTTTCTCGTGGAGAAATACAAAATTAAAATAAGCCACCTTAATGCAATCAGTGTTGCAATAAGGTCTAAATTAATATGCATGAGATGATATGCTTTTGGCCTCATGAATGAGCAATATACTTGGAATGATCAATAAATGTCATCAACGTTGTAAATGTCATCATTGTTACATTATGGACTAGACATGGGAAATAATGACCTGTGAATGGGGCTTAGAGGTTGTGAATGTGTCTTTGAATGGAGTTACATGGTTTGCAAGGAGTGTAGGGCTTATATGGTGCAATGTAGTGTAGTCTATAAGAAAAATATCTATGCCAAACCTCAAAATCATGGATAGTACCATATCTTGTTCATAAGACAAATATTCTTTTTATGTTTCCTTTGTGATGGCTCAAGTCCTCACACATGATGCATGACAATGAAATGTAACAATTTGACTATTGAATGATAGTGTTATGTCACATGCAAATTCTGAACTGACTTAGCTTGCAAATGAACTTTGACAAGCCCTTATGGCCCAAGCATCATTTGATTGGTAGGATATTGATAAATTTCAAGAATCTTATCTTTGCAAGGAATGTTTCTTTGGTATGATATTGGTAACTTTCAATATTCTTATCTCTTATATCTTAGAAAATGACAACCGTCAGGGACAATTTGAAAAAAAAAACAAGAAAATTACAATTTTTAAAAGGTAAAATCCGAGCGAAATGAGAACTAATATGCCTTACCTTCATACATAGAAAATACACATACCCTATAATCCACCTTAATAGTTACATAACATTAACATAAAACAACCTTAAAACTAGAAATTGTACATGTTCAAATAGGTTTCCACTAACACTCTTATATACCAAACCCTTATGTAATTGTTAACATATAAACCCTAACATTTATAACCCTCTTAAGCTTATAAACCCTAATATAAC
>ML803457.1:28288-44413 GCA_009831015.1 Picea engelmannii | reverse complement strand
TGAAATTTGACTTATATCTCCTTGTTCATTAGAAAACTTGTGTTTGTTGAAAAATGAATGTATAATGAGATGTATTTATACCCTTTATGTCATTTTATTTTAACATTAGGGCCAACATGTAGTTTTTGCTTCAATTCACATTGTCATCTTCAAAAATTCATTTATCTTCAATCGTGAGGATCCATGTGATGTGCCACATACCACCAGAATCAGAATTAATTATACTATCCATCCATGGTTGTTGTATCTACATATGTAATTTCCTTCATTTATATCTACTTCGATCAACTGTGGGGTCCAAAAGCCAATGGCTACGGTTCACATCAATGACAACAATAAATATTCCAACAATCTCCCTCTTTGTCATTGATGGAAACACTCATGCCCCCCCTGTCATCATGATCCCAATTTCTCTCCCCATTTTACATCAATGGAAAAGGGTGGGGCTTCTCCCCCTGAGTTCAATGGCATAAGGTGGGCTTCTTCTTTGGGGTTTCTCCCCCTGAACATGTGGCACTCAATAATACTTCATCCTTATTTTTTGTCTTTGGGACTTTTTCTTCCTTGGAATCCTTTTGTGTGGATTTTGTCTTCTCTCTCTTCTTCATGTCTAGGATTCATATGTTGTTTGGTCTTCTTGTTGCAGTTTCAACCAATCTTCTTGAGTTCTTTTCTCTAATTTTACATTTTCGTGAGTCAAACATAAGAGTGTATCCTTGATCACATATTTTGTTGACACTATGGAGATTATGCTTTAGATCTTCAACCAATAGGAATTTTCCTACTTTTACATTTTCAATTCCAAGCTTTACAGTTCCTTTTCCAAGTATTTTGGTAGATGAGTCATCTCTTAATGCAACATTTCCACCCTTTTTCTCCAAGCTGACAAATTTTCTTTGATCTTCGGTCATATGAGATGAGCACCCACTGTCTATGAACCATTCATCTTCTTCTTTGCATTCTTTAGCGACCAATTCTATTCGATAGTTTTCATTGTGTGGAATTTATTTTCTTTTCCATGTTGTAGTTGGTATAGGGACATTTGGCATATGATTATCTTCCTTGATCTCTCTTCAATATTGTGCTTTGTGACCAAGATTATTGCACTTATAGCATACAATATTTTGATCCATTAATGGGTCAAATGGATTATATTTTTTAATGACAGGTCTGCGAACATTTCCATATCTACTATTTTCACCATTCATGTATCTTGCATAGTTATTCCTTTCATTTATTCTACAATTGATTGCCTTGTGTCCTAACTTTCCACAAGTATAACAATGTTCAAGAAACAAATTTTGATACCAGGGAGTAAGTGATCTTCTTTGTGGTGTAGTCCATCTAGGTTCATTATCTATTCTTCTATAGTTTCCTTCATAATGATTGCTTTCATACCTAATGGGAGAGGATATTATTGATGTCTCATTCCTTCTAAATTATAGTCTTCTATCTTGTTGTTCAACTTGCTCTAGAGTGTTGGTTTCATCCTTTCATCTTCCTTCTCTTGTTTTGTTGTCTTCAAACTGTCATTGTATCCTAGTCATGTCTTGTCGTTTGGAGATCTTTGACTGCTAAGGATCTAATCTATTTTTTCAGTGCTTTTTTCTAACTTCTTCATCTTTTCTATTGTCAATAGTATCTCCCCTTTTGTGTGATCCAATTCTTCTTTCAATTTCTCATAATCTTATAATTGTTCCTTCAAGATACCAATGGTCTTTTCAAGCCTATAATTCTCTTCTTCACAACTACTCAATTCACCTTTTAGTATTATGTTTGTGTTTCTAAGCTTGTTATTTTCACTTTCAACATGCTTCAACTTTTCAAGATTTTCATCTTCTTGTTCACTCTCTACGTTGTATTTGTATCCCCAAAAGGAATCAAGGTTGGTTTCTTCATTTGAATCTTATTCGGAAATTATATCTTCTTCTTTAGAAATCTTGTGATCATCATCCTAGGTTTCTTGGGTTATGAAGAGGACTTCTCCTCCATCATTATCTTCTTCATCACTCTCATCTGAGGAGATGCCATCATCCTTGGAGTAGAAGCTCTTTTTATTGTTGAGGCTTCTCTTTTTATAGTAGCAGTTTTCAACAATATGTCCTATTCTACCACAATTAACGCATTTGAGAGAAGACTTACCTTTGTATCTTCCAATTCCCTTCTGGAACCTTCTTATGAAATTTGTTATTTCTTCATCAAGGTCATTATCCTTGTCTTTTTTATTCTTTATGACTTTAAAGGTTGCTTCATTGTTTGGCTGGTCACTTTATGTACCTGTTCTCATTTCATATGCTATAAGAGGCCCATGTAATTTATCCATTTTCATTTTGGTCAAGTCCCTAGTTTATTCAATGGCGGATACCTTAACATCATACTTCAAGAGAAGTGATCTCAACACTTTTTGTACAACCAAGAATTCATTGAGCTCTTCACTTAATCCTCTGATAACATTAACAACTTCATCAACTCTAAGAAAATAGGTAGCAATATCTTCCTTTTCATCCATCTTCAAATTTTCAATTTCTGCTCTATGTTGTTGAAGCTTGACCTACTCAACTTTTTGATCACCTTCATAGATACTCTTGATTTTGTCCCATACCTCTTTAGAAGTGCTACATCCTATCACTTTGCTGGTAATGGTTGGTGCCAATGCTCCTAGAATAACATGTATGGATTTTGAATTACAACTTATAAGATTCCTCTCATTTGGATCAGTTGGCACATTCTTTGGGATTACATAGCCATTTACAACTGAGTACCAAATATCTACTCCCAAATATGTTAGGTAAGTTTTCAATCTATCACTCTAGTATGCATAATTTATTCCATCAAATCGTTGAATCTGATTTGGAATGTGCTCATGGTCATCCATCTCTTCTCAGGATTTTCCTTCCAGTGGTTAAACTATTATGAAGGAAATCGACTCTGATACGAATTGATGATATTGAGAGGGGGGTGAATCAGTATCAAGTACAATTTAAAATATTTTTTAACTTATACTTCAACCAGATTATATATTCAATTATATTCAATTAGAAATGAACAATAGTAGAAGAGTTAAACCAATACACCATAATACACCATGCACAATATATGAGAAATGACCAATAGTTATTGTTCAAGGGAAGTAATGAATTCCAAAGGTAGCTACAACTTCCAAATATAAAAGGAGGGATAAACTTCCAAAATGAAGACACGATCCTCCAATATCAAGAGAGGGTTGACCTCTCCATCCTTGCCCCTTCCTTCAACCCAAGAATATGTGAGAGATAATAAAACTTTACATTAAATTATCACCAACAACCAACCATCACATAGAACCTGATAATGCTTCCTGAGACCTCTTCAACTTCTGTAATTCTTCACTTCTTAGAATACTTTAATCCTATGGATAAATAAATCAATGTATTCTATGAAACTCCTCTAAGTTTCACTCCTTGAATCTTCCCAGAAAATGAGTTATAGAGAAAATGGTAGACCTTATTCAATTATGGTTTATTCAGGAGAGAAAACTTGTACAACATGCCCCACACTCAATATTTAACATAATATTATGAAATTAGTACACATGAAACTATAGACTGTAATCTATCCAATGCAATTGGTCTCACTTCATTTGGATTCTCTATGAAGATGTTATGACTATTTTACCTGGAACACATGTTTATGACTAGCTTTAGGACTAGTCAAAAACCCTATCTTCCACAGAGTGTATCTCTAAAATTATAGCAAATAAAGAGCTGAAATTTTTACCATAAGTACTTAGATATGTCTTCACAATAGCTTACAAAAATCACCATCTGAATCGATCTAGAAAAAAAATTATAGTGAAAATGGTAAGATGACCTGTAAATAACATATCTTAGAACACATCACCAAAAGACTTCATCCTCCCTTGAAATTCGGCCTTCTTTACTTCAGATTCCTTCTAAAATTAGACTTATATCTCCTTGTTCATTAACAAACTTGTGTTTTTTGAAAAATGAATGTATATTGAGATGTATTTATACCCTTTATGCCATTTCCTTTTAACATTAGGGCCAACATGTAGTTTTTGCTTCAATTCACATTGTCATCTTCAAAAATTCATTTCTCTTCAATCGTGATGATCCATGTGACGTGTTGCATACCACTGAAATCGAAATGAATTATACTATCCATCCATGGGTGTTGTATCTGCATATGTAATTTCCTTCATGTTTATCTACTTTGATCGACTGTGGGGTACAAAAGCCAATGGCTAGGGTTGACATAAATGTCAACAATCAATCTTCCAACAATATATGTGTATTGTTTGAAATCCCGCTACATTTAGTGGCCTGATAGAAAATTTGCCATCGACTATACAGATTTGGTGTGGTCCACCATATTTGGTAGACCCACCATTTATTTTTTTTAAACAAAAATCATTTATGGGCCAACATTGGGCATTCTTGGGATGCCATGTGTCGCCCCATGATTGGGCCACATGGTGCCTGTTGAGAAAGCCCTCTCGTATGATGACATGGCTCACCCTATCACTATCGTACTAACATGTGGCACTCCCTGGGTGGTTCCATGTGGAAACTCTTAGGGGTGCCACATGGCACTTTTCTATTGATCCATATGGATCCCTGAAAAATCCATAGGTGGGTGACACATGGCATCATGTGGTGTTGCCATGTTGCATGATGTTGTCAGCATCCCATATGATGATGTCACTTTGCCACATTAGTTGTTGACATCAGGCTGACGTCAGTAGTACAGATGATGATGTGTCCCCTATTGACTGGTCCTAGTTGACCGCAACTTTGACTGTGAATATCCTTCAAACCGTAACTTTGTTTGACGAGCCGTTTGTGTCATTAGAAATATTGCGATGCGCTCTTCACGATCATACCATTTTTAATGAGTTTGGGGAACTTTGAATTTTTTCCCTTTCTCCGTCTACTGGAGCCATTCTGAGCGTTTTGAGTTTCCTATGTGAGTTCTGAGTCATTCTTATCCTTCTATGGATCCTTTTTGGATCACGCCTTCCAACTGAGATATTTTTGGACCACCAAAAGCTTTCATCAATCAATTGGTAAGTGAGGGAAGAGTTCCCTCACTTTGTCCTTCTCGATCCATTTTGCTTTGCTTGGATGGTTTCCTTTTAAGCCTACTCGAAATTAATCAACTTCACCTCTGCGTGAAGTCCTCTTCCTCTTGTCCAGGATGATATCTTCCCATAGCTCATCCAAGTACTCAGGTGCAAACTCATAAACTGATGGAATTGAAACTTCTTCAGCTTGATCCATGATCATGGGAGGCTTAAAATTTTTCAAGTTCTCAACATTCACAATTGAGTAAATATGCATATAAGGTGGAATGTCCAGATGAAAAGCATTGGTACCTCTTTTCTCTAAGATAGTGAAGGGTCCATAACGAATGGGCTTGATTTTATTGTCTTCACCCTTAAACCTCTCCTTGTTGATTTGAAGCCACACTCAATCTCCAACCTGGAACTGATGATCAACCCTGTGCTTGTCATGCTGAGCTTTATACTGTGCTTGAATTTTCTCCAATTGTTCCCTAACTTCCTGGTGTATCTTTTGAATCCTCTGGATGAACTTGTTGGTTATGTCCTTTGTTCTATCTTCATCTACATTGGCATCTATCTCGTACAACAAGTCCAAAGGAACCTTTGGTAGGTACCCAAAACATGTCTCAAAAGGTGAACTCTAAGTGGATGAATGTAAATCTCGGTTATACGCATGATGTGCATAGGGTATATGTTCATCCCATACCTTGGGATGCTTGTTGCAATAGCCTTGAAGCAAAAGTACCACTGTTTGGTTTACCACCTCTATCCGTCTGTTGGTATGTGGATGGAAAGAAGTGCTCCTCTTCAATTTGGTGTCCATCATTCTCCAGAAGCTAGTCCAAAAATACCCAAGGAATCGAGTATCTCTATCCGAGACTATAGATGTTGGTAATCCTGCAAAGTGAACCCAAACATGCTGAAAGAAGAGATTAGCAGTCTGCTCAGCAGTGATCTTCTTTTTACAAGGCATTAAGATACACATCTTGTTGAACCTATCCACTACAACATATAAATAATCATGACCCCTTTGGTCATGGGTAAAACCCCTACAAAATCCATGGATATACTTTGCCATGGATGGGATGGAACAGGAAGTGGTGAGTATAGCCCCAATTTTCTATTAGTGGGCTTACAAGTAGAACACATCACACACCCCTTTACATATTTAGTTACAATTTCTTTCATTTGAGGCCAGTAACAAAAACTTTGTAAATGAGCCATAGTTTTTCCTACCCCAAAATTCCCAGACACAAGAGAAGTATGAGCTTCTCGTATTACATGGACTTATTCACTTGTAGGAATACATAACTTTCCAAGATGGTAAAGTAACTTTCCCTGCAGAAAATAGTTCTCTACTTGTGCACCAAGGGTTAGCTTCGTATATACATCTTTAAAATCTTCATCGATGGAATATTGTTCTATATAGCTATCATGAGATAAAGAATCATTCTTCAAAATAATAGAAGCATCAATAGGAGGTCTAGAAAGCATATCAGCTACCTTGTTACTTGTACCCTTCTTATACTTGATTACCAAGTGAAATTGTTGTAGAAAACCCATCCACATGTAATGTTAAGATTGTTGCAATTTGGTCTATGCTTGAAGATACTGTAAGGGTTGGTGATCTGTATGTATAATGGTTTCCTTCCCTAACAAGTAGTGCTTCCATGTCTTTACACTCTGGACTAATGCATACAACTCTTTATCATATGTAGGATAGTTAACCACAACTTGGTTAAAAGTTTCAGAGTGGTAACAGATAGGATTATGATATTACATTAGTACTACACCCATGGTGTATCCATTGGCATCTGTCTCGATCTCAAAAGGATGTTGAAGATTCGACAGTGCTAATAGTGGTGCAGTATTGATCTTCCCTTTCAAAGTGTCGAAAGTTTTTTGTTGCTTTCCTTCCCGCTGAAAAGTGTTCTTTACACTGGTTAACGCATGTAGAGGAGATGATATGAAGGAGAAGTTGGGAATGAATCTCCTCCAATATTGGACTGCACCTAAGAATCTTCAAACTTCGGTTACACTTTTTGGCTCATGCCAATTTACAATTACATCAATTTTCGAAGGGTCAATTTTCAATTGTCATCCTCCTACAATATGACCTAAGTATACAAGTGCAGTCTTGCCAAATTCACATTTAGACAATTTTACATACAAATTCTCCCTTTTCAAAGTATCCAATACTTTATTTACATGCCTCACATGCTCATCCTATGTCCTTCCAAACACAAGAATGTCTTCTAAACACACAATCAAAAATTCATCTATGAAAGGCCTGAATACATCATTCATCACACACATGAAAGTTGCCAGAGCATTACAAAGACTAAACGGCATAACCAACCACTCAAACAATCCCTATTTTGTTTTAAAGGAAGTTTTCCATGCATCCTATTCCACGACTCTGATTTGATGATATCCACTATGCAAATCCGACTTAGTGAAATAAACATCATTCTTCAATTGATCAAGTAAATCATCTATGCGAGGAAGAGGGTATCAATTTTTCACCGTGATTTTATTTAAGGCCCAGTAATCGACACACATATGCCATGTGCCATCTTTCTTTGGCACCATCTGATGAAATTACTAAGACAAATGAGAGGGGGGGGGGAGGGGTGAATCATTTGTTACTATGCTTAAACATTTTTATGCCTTTTAAAATATTGTTACTCTTCTCCAAATGATAATCAAGATTATGCAAGACATAAACAATAGAAATAGTAAACATCAATCACACATATGATATACACAGAGACAAATATTCATGAGGAAACCCATAAAGGGAGAAAACCTCTTCTTCTTAGAATGATAAGTGGTCTTTTAATTTCTTTACATCATATGTCTTTGAGCACAAACTCAAAATGAGGCTACAACCTCTTCTTTAACAAGCTGCAACTTGTAGAGAGCACCAACCCTCAAGTTTCTCTAGCACCCACTAAAAAGAAGCATATTTTCTCCTTATGATTTCCAGCACCAACTGGATGGAAGCACCTACTTCCACTTGTACAAGCTCCAACTTGCACACAGAAAACTCTTTGTTTTCCTTAGCACCACCCTGCCACCCTGTTTTTCTAGACACAACTAGATGGAAGCTACAAATCCCAGTATTCAAGCACCAACTTGAATAACAGAGGACCACAGTCCTCCCTAGAACCACTCTACCACCCTGATTATAAATCTTTGCTTGAATAATACCTTATACAAATATAGATATGTCAATGTTTCCCATTTCTTCTATTTTCTACAATTATGCCTTGCTTGTATATGTTCATGCTTGACTCCACTTGTTGTCTCTTTTATGTTCTGTAGTATTGCTCTACTTCTACATCTATGAATTTCTTCTCATTTTGATCATACTATAATTTTCATTACATACGGTTCAACTCATTTTGCAGAGAAAATGGCCCACTACACTCTGTCACGACATTTTTCTTTTATTCTTTTTCTCATAATCCGTTACACTACGAATCTCCAACGCCCAAGAACAATGATTCAGTTCGTATAACTGAATTGTAACTGATCAAGAAATCACGAAGTGAAACAGTAACCCTTCAATCAGCTTGTATATTTAATTTTCGCCATTGGATTATATACACAGAGGATTTTTGATCCATATGTCCTCACAAACTTTACCTGCGTGAACAAGCACTGGGTGCAACGTTCCTCTCCACATGACCATTGGTTGTGACCACTTTCCAAACAAGAAGGCGCTTCGTGACTTTGCACATCGGATATTCTGCTACGAGTCACCTCGATTCTCCCAACTCCCGATCTCTGAAGTGGAGCCTAACGATGCTAGCTCCTTCCCTTATTCTCCATTGATGTGACCTTGGTTGTGACTTTGGGCTAAGCACTTCGGGACTTCGAGTTTCACAAACTCGCAAATTATCTCTCCTCCTTTCTCCGATGTCCGAACTCCCGAACTCCAAACTTCATCGTGCCAGATCAACGGTCCATGACCCTCAGTGATCCAATGGTCCATATCTCTCCTTCGCGAATCAGGATTTCACGACTTCACTTTTCGTTACTTTGGAGATGACCCCCACTCTCTTTTGTTAACTTTCGTTTGTTTCCATGCACCAATATGAATGTGTGCCATAAATCTATCATCCACAATAATCAACGACTCCTGATGTATTTTCTTTCAAACTTTTGTCTCGCGATTCCTTCTTTCCTTCTCACCATTCTCAGTTAACATCAATGACAACACTGATAGCACACCAAACAAACAACTCGCCAACAATATCCCCCTTTGACATTGATGGCAACTTTCTGCATTTTGGAAATTCAACATTTTCACAACAATGTATTTCTCCCCCTTTGACATCGATGATAAAGGAAACCCACTCCCCCTTCAGATATGAATGGAAAAAAAAACTAGAACAATATTCACAAAAAATACAACAAATAATCAATAAGTACTCCCCCTGACAAGGTGAACACATTAGTTGAAAGAAGATATGACCCCCAACTTCTGATGAAGATATTCAAATGGTGTGTTTCTAATGGTTTAGTAAAGATATCATCTATTTTCTATGTGGAAGGAATATAATTCAGCTGAACAACTCTGTTTGTAACCTGCTCTTTGAGAAAATGATATTTTATTAGTACATGCTTAGTCTTTGAATGGAGAACAAGATTCTTGGAGACACTAATGGCACTTGTGTTATCATAGTGAATTGGAATGGGATTAGTATAAGTTACCTTCAAATCTGCAAGAGTTTGTATCATCCATAATAACTGAGTGCAACAAGTAGCAACAACAATGTACTCTGCCTCTGTAGTTGACAAAGAAATAGATCCCTACTTATTACTAATCCATGCTACTAACAAATCACCTAAGAAGAATGCACCTCCACTGGTGTTATTTCTCTCATCTAAAAAAATTTCCCAATCAGCATCTGAATATGCAGTTAATTGAAAATTCTAATTTCTAGGATACCAAAGACCATAAGTCATTGTACCCTTCAAATATTTGAATATCCTCTTGACAGCTGCTAAATGACTTTGTTTAGGAGCAGACTGATAACGACCTACCATTCTAACATCTTGCATTATATCAGGATGAGATGATGTGATGTACATAAGACTGCCTATCATTGATCGATATGTTCTTTGATGAACATAAGGTGAAATATCATCTTTACTAAGCTTGCAACCAACTACCATAGGTGTACTAACAGGAGAGGAATATTCCATCTGAAAATTTTTCAACATCTCTTTCAAATACTTTTCTTGAGAGATAAATAATCCTGCAGAACTCTAATTGATTTGAAAACCAAGAAAATATGATAGTTCCCCTATCATGGACATCTCAAACTCAATTTGCATAGAATTAGCAAACCACTGAACATAAGGGTCATTCGTACATCCAAAAATAATGTCATCTACATAAACCAAAACAACTAATAAATCATCACCTTCAGACTTAATGTATAGATTATTGTCAACAATACCTTTCTTGAACCCTTTGTCCTATAAAAAATTGTCCAGTCTATAATACCAGGCTCGTGGTGCCTGTTTCAATCCATATCATGCATTTTTCAACTTGCAGACATAGTCAGGATTATCTGTCAGTGAAAATCCTTCAGGTTGCTCCATATATACTTCTTCTTCTAGATCTTCATTAAGAAATGTTGATTTAACATCCATCTGATATACTTTAAAGTTCTTATGACATGCACAGACAAGAAACATTTTGATGGCTTTTAATCTTGCCACTGGTGCAAAGGTTTCATCAAAATCCTATCCTTCAACTTGTTCATACCCCTTACAGACCAATCTGGCTAAATTCCTAACAATTTGTCCTTGTTCATTCATTTTGTTCTTGAACACCCATTTGGAGCCTATTACATTCTTATCTGTAGGTTTAGGAACAAACTCCCAAGTATTATTCTTCTCAATATGATCAAGCTCTTCATTCATAGCTCTAATCCAACCGTCATTCCTGCTGGCTTCATAAAAAAATTTGGGTCAATAATAGATAGGAAAGCGATATGAGATTGTTCTGGGTCTTTAATTAATTGCCTTCTTGTCTGAACTCCTTTATTCATATCACCAATTATTTGTTTTTCAGGATGATTCTTTCTAATAATTCTGAGAGGTGGTTTTGTTTATGTCTACTGATTTGAGTCTGCCCGAGTATTTGTATCTTCATCTGAATCAGAGTCTTCTCTTTTTTATTCTTGGACCTGTTCATCTTCAACTTCAACTATATCCTCTATTGTTGATTCAACACTGCTTACATCTTGTACCGGGATTTCTTCATCAAATTTTATGTCAATACAATCAACCAATTTATGCAGCCTTTTATTATAGCATCTGCATCCTTTATTGTTTGTAGCATACCCTAAGAATATATCTTCATCAACCCCGTCATCATATTTTCCAAGATTTTCATAATTATTCTTGATATAACACTTACTCCCAAAGACTTTAAAATGCTTGATTGAAGAAAGTCTTCCAAACCATAGTTCATAAGGAGTCCTATCACTTTGTGGCCTGAGATGAGATTTGTTAAGAATATGTACAGTTGTATGAATATCTTCTACCCAATATGTTTGAGAAATATTCCTTTCATTCATCATTGATCTTGCCATATGCTGAACTGATCTATTCTGCCTCTCAACTACTCCATTTTGTTGTAGTGTCCTTGGAATAGTATACTCTCTTTTGATCCCATGTTTATCACAAAAATCTTTGAAGTCCCATGAACTAAACTCTCATCCTCTATCAGACCTTACTACCTTCAATCTTTTTCTTGTTTGATTCTCAGTCAGAGCCTTAAACACTTTGAATTTTTCAAACGCTTCAAATTTTTCTTTCATAAAGGCCACCCACGTGAGTCTAAAATAATCATCAATAATCAACATGAAATAATTTTGTTTTCCTGTACCTTCCTTCCTTGATGGTCCACATAAATCCATATGTACTAACTGAAGATGTTTCTCTGTTGATGCAAAGTTCTTAGATTTAAATTGTGTCCAAGTAAGCTTTCCTATTTGGCAAGGTTTACATACAGAATCATATGGCTTTGATATCTTTGGAAGATCTTTTACTGCCCCATTGTTTCTAAGTTTGATTAGATGATCAAAATTTAGGTGTCCAAGTCTCATATTCCATAGCCAACTTTCATCATACTTACTTAAGTGACATTCTTATTTTTCTTCTTTCAAAACATAGACATTGTTTTATGTTTTTATGCCTTTTACAATCAGCTGTCCTAAATTCACAGATTGTATTCTACAATATTTAGAAGTGAAAACAAATTCACATCCTCTATCACAAAATTGACTGACACTAAGCATATTATGTTTCAGACCATCTACAAACAACACATCTTGAGCTTCCCCTTTTCCATTACTTATACTTACCATTCCTTTACCTTTTATTTTTCCTGGTGCATCATTTCCAAAAGTTACATTCTCTTATTTTCTTTCACTTAGAGATAAAAACTTACTTTTGTCTCCAGTCATATGTTTGGAAAATCCATTGTCAATATACCAATGATCCTTTTGTCTTTGAACAGAAAGTACTAAACCACACTTATTACTTTCTTTCTTTTTCCATATCTTGACATTTTCAGCAGAGGGATTTATTCTTGGATCTACTTTGTAATTCTTCAAATGACAATCTAATGCTTTGTGACCAAAATTATGACAAATGTAACATTCAGGCTCATTATACAATGGATCAAAATAATTTTTACGATGTTGTATACTCACTGGTTGTTTAGTTCTATGTTGCAACAATTGTTTATTATGTGACCTCCTTAGTTGCATACTTCTAAACTTAATTCCACAATTTGCAGCTTTATGACCAAAATTAGAACAATAATAACAGTAACCATAGAACAAATTTTGATACCTGAATATTGACTTTC
Organism: Picea engelmannii; assembly: GCA_009831015.1. NCBI lineage: Eukaryota > Viridiplantae > Streptophyta > Pinopsida > Pinales > Pinaceae > Picea > Picea engelmannii. The sequence goes on along the minus strand of ML803457.1, from coordinate 31,451 downwards.
CTCTTGAAATTGGTTGCTTTATCTTTTGTTGGATTTGTTCCTATTTAGAATTCAACTCATGTTTATTAACTTTTGTTTGCAAAGTATGATCATAATCTAACTGTCTGCTGACTTGAAATTTGATAATCTTAGTTGATTCTTTGTTTTCTAGTTGATTGCTACTAGAACCACTTTCATAACCTAGACCATTTTTTTATCAATGGAGATCTTTGTTTACTCAGGATGCTATTCAGTTCTTTTGAGGCTTTGATACTTGACAGATTTCGGTGATACAAGGCTTGAAACTTCTCCAACTCTTTTCTAGATTTCACTACTTCTTCTTCCAGAGCTTCACATCTCACCTTCTTCTCTGCTAACTGATGTTTTAGAATATCTTCTATTTTCTTTGCTTCTTCTAATTCTAATTTTAACAAAACAAAATCTTCACTTGGTTCTTTACCATTCTTTTCAAACTGCATCAACAATTGTTTTTATTTTCTCTTCTTAAGTATGAGCCTGTCAATTTCTTCTAAAGCACTGATTAGTTCAACTTCCATATCAACCACAGATTCTTTGTCATTCATGTCACTTCTTGTGTATTCATCATCAAGGTATCCTATGGCCATAAGCATAAAATAATTCACTTTATATTCACAAGATGAATTGCTATCTATGTCTTCTGAGGAGTCATCATTATTTGCACACAAACTTTTCTTTTTACTATATTTCTTTTCATGATCAAAGTTCTGGTATTTTTCTTTGTGAGGACACTTAGAGGAAAAATGAAATATCTTACCACAGTTGAAACATTTAAATGGCATCTTGCCTGATCCTTTCTTTAATCTTCTCACAAATTTTGTCTCAATCTCATCTAATTCTGAATCAGTATTCTTGTTTGCTTTAAAATATGCTTCTCTAGTGGTGTATTTATCTTTACTAATCCTCATTTCATAAGCAGTTAGAGTTCCTAGGAGTTGATCAATAGGCAGAATTTTAAGATCATTTAGTTCTTCTATTGCAAAAACTTTTGGATTAAATATATTAGGCAGAGATCTTAAAATATTATGAACTAAGAGTGTGTCTTCAATCTTCTCACCGAGACCCTTCATGGCATTCACAAGCTCCTTGACTCTTAAAAAATATTTACTAATTGTTTCATCCTCATTCATCTTCAGTTGTTCAAATTTCAATCTATATGTCTGAAGTTTGGCATATTTTACTTTCTCATTTCATTCATAACTGCTAATAAGTTTATCCCACATCTCTTTGGTAGATTCAAGATGCATCACCTTTACAAACTTAGCTTCAGCAAGACCACTCAAGATAACATTCATTGCCTTTTCATTAAATCTAAATTCTAACTTATCATCTTTGGAAGCTAGCACAATAGGTTTTGTATATCCAATCTCTACTACATCCCAAACACCAACACCTAAGGCCATAATGTATGTTCTCATTCTAACCTCCAGAAAGAAAAATTTGTTCCATAAAAAAGAGGAGGCTTATTGGTTGAATTCCCTTCATGAGTTGTCATGTTTAAGCTTATTGATCTACCTTTAAATAAAATGAACCTACTCTGATACCAATTGATGAAATTACTAAGACAACTGAGAGGGGGGGGGGGTGAATCAGTTGTTACTATGCTTAAACATTTTTATGCCTTTTAAAATATTGTTACTCTTCTCCAAATGATAATCAAGATTATGCAAGACATAAGCAACAGAAATAGTAAACATCAATCACACATATGATATACACAGAGACAAATATTCATGAGGAAACCCATAAAGGGAGAAAACCTCTTATTCTTAGAATGATAAACAGTCTTTTAATTTCTGTACATCATCTATCTTTGATCACCAACTCAAAATGAGGCTACAACCTCTTCTTTAACAAGCTGCAACTTGTAGAAATAACCAACCCTCAAGTTTCTTTAGCACCCACTAAAAAGAAGAATATTTTATCCTTATGATTTCCGGCACCAACTGGATGGAAGTACCTACTTCCACTTATATAAGCACCAACTTGCACACAGAAAACTCTTTGTTTTCCCTAGAACCACCCCGCCACCTTGTTTTTCTAGCCAAAACTAGATGGAATCTACAACTCCCATTATTCAAGCACCAACTTGAATAACATAGGACCACAGTCCTCCCTAACACCACCCTACCACCCTGATTATAAATCTTTTCTTGAATAATACCTTATAACAATACATATATGTCAATTCTTACCATTTCTTCTCTTTTCTGCAATTCTGCTCTGCTTTTGTCTGTTCATGCTTGGCTCCACTTGTTGTGTATTTTGTGTTCTGCAGTACCGCTCTGCTTCTACATCTATGGTTTTCTTCTCATTCTAATCATATTGTAATTTTCATTACATACGGTTCAACTCATTTTGCAGAGAAAACCACCCACTACACTTTGTCACAACATTTTTCTTTTATGTTTTTTCTCATAATCCGTTACACTACGAATCTCCAACACATAAGAACAATGATTTAGTTCATATAATTGAATCATAACTAATCAAGAAATCATGAAGTGGAACAGTAACCCTTCGATCATATTGTCTATTTAATCTGCGTCGTTGGATTATATATGCAGAGGATTTTTGATCCACAGGTCCTCGCGAACTTTACCCGCATGAACAAGCACCGGGTGCAACTTTCCTCTCCACATGACCACTGGTTGTGACCACTCGCCAACCAAGAAGGCACTTCGCAACTTCACACATTGGATATTTTTTTGCGAGTCACCTCGATTCTCCCAACTCCCGATCTCCGAAGTGGAGCCTAGCAACGCTAGCTCCTTCCCTTATTCTCTGCTTATGTGACCTTGGTTGTGACTTGGGGTTAAGCACTTCGGGGCTTTGAGTTTCGCAAACTCACAATTTAGCTCTCCTCCTTTCTTCGATGTCCAAACTCCCAAACTCCAAAATTCTCCATGCCAGATCAACGATCCATGACCCTCAGTGATCCAATGGTCCAAATCTCTCCTTCGCGAATCGATACTTCGCGTTTCGGTACTTTGGAGATGACCCCCACTCTCTTTTGTTAACTTTTGTTTGTTTCCATGCACTGATATGAATGTGCACCATAGATATATCATCCACGATAATCAAAGGTTCCTGATGTAGTTTCTTTCAAACCTTTGTCTTGTGATTCCTTCTTTCCTTCTCACCA
>ML803457.1:9405-19623 GCA_009831015.1 Picea engelmannii | reverse complement strand
ACTCAGGAGGACATGAAGAAACATGGTAAAATTTTAACCTCTTGGAATGATTTTATTGTTGCAATTAAAAGACAATTTTACCCATTGGCATATATGCAAAAAGCTACTATGGATTGGAAAAATTTTAGACAAGCTAAAGGACAAAATGTGCAAAGATTTTGACGCAGACGCACCTTCTGCCTCAGCAAAGGCCTCTGCGCTGACCTCCCGTTCTTAAGGATCTTTCTAGTTTTACCCCGAGCCGGAGTGGCTCCTTCGATTCTCCACTGGAATCTCTATTAGCATTGACCCACAGGTCTTTTCTACTCCTCGCAGCCTCTAGGCCCGATCATTGTTATCTTCGCGACAGGAAAATAAAAATTCAGGATTCAGGGTTTCATAATCCCCGATGTCGCCTACCTTTGCCTTCCCGATTCCCCAATCTCCGATATCCCGATATGCTCCAACTTCCGCTAGTCCCCTAGGCTAGAATTTTGGGTCCATACGACCTCCCTTTATATGGCCGTAGTCCTATCACCTTTTGTGATTTTGGGGTTTCTGATGTCAAAATGTATGTAACCTCTTGTCCTCCAAATCCCCGATTCTCCGCATCCCGATATGACGTCACTAGGAACCCCTTTTTGACTTAGACATGATCAATGACCGTGATCATCTACTAAACCAACGACTCTGGATCTCCCTCGGGACTTTGCGATTTCAAATGCCGAAATGCATTTGTCTTCGATTTCCCCGATCTCTCGAATTTCGATTTCCCGATATGACTCTCTCCTTTCGAGATTTTTTCCGAAGGTCTCGATTTCTACCATGTGTCCCAACCGATGGAAGTCTTAGGTCTGCTTCGGGGTTTTCACCATGGAGATTCCTGATCCCCCATTATGACGAGATGACATCAGCTGGGCCCCATAATGGAGCTTTCCTCCTTTCAGGATTTCGGACTTCGCAATTCTAAAAAGCAAGTGTTTCCTATCTTCAAGATTCGCAAAACGTCGAACCCCGTCTTCTTCGGATTTCCGAAACGCGTCCCAAATGGATGGATGGTTCAGGTTAAACCTCAGACTTCACCAAATGCAAAGTCAAAAACATTCACTTATGTGGGTCCCGGCGTCTGGATCTCCGAATTGGATGATAACGCGACATGCGTCCTTCCTTAGATCAAAGACTGAAATCCTTTCACTGTTTCGCGACTCAAAGGGTTTCAGACTCTTGGTCTCTAAACTTCCAATATGTCGATGGCTCTCTATTCCTGCCATGTGTCCCAACAGATGGATGGTTCTGATTTGTATCAGGGTTTTCCCTATGGATTCACCCGATCTCTTGTCCGCGGGATTTTCGATATCTCGAACCCCGACGCCTCGATATCCCGACACCCTTCGAGACTTTCTCTCAGATTGAGAAGGTTTAAACCCCGTGCAACTCCTGTCAGATCGGATGGCTGACGGGTAGCTAGGTGAGGATCCAATGGCTCATGATCTTCTGAGCTTGAAACTCTAGACATAGTCGTAACCTCCTCGCTTCTTTGTCAGATCGAATGACTGACGGGATTTCGCTAATTCTCCACAGAGAATTCTGACCGTCTGTTTCTTTCCCCTAATGATTTCTGTGAAGTGAACCAAGGATTCTTCCTCAGATTTATCCACCTGTGACACAAAACTCCAATGCCTTCTAATCACTCAATATGCACCAACTCATTGTACTTCCTTCAATAGTTTCAAAGGCTTTATCCTTCCTGAGCTTTCTCACAACTTTGAGTCTTAAAGAAGACCCTTTCACACACTCCTTGCGGCAACCTCCAAACACTTGAAGTGTTGGATGCTCTTTGACCTTGCGCATGCTCTGTAACAACGGTCTCTCAATACCTTGCTCAGGTTCGAAACTCTGAGTTTTTCCTCGGCCTGCACACCCTTGCACGAATCATGTACATGACTGCACCTCTGCGTAAATATGAGAACAAATGCTATCTCTCCTGAGCTTTCAGAGACGAACCTCTGAACCTTTTGTCAATGCACTCCTTGCGGACAATTCAACTGCACTCCTTGCAGGAAATCTTGCTCAGATAGAGAAACAATTGAAACTCATTTCACTTCCCTTCCCTCTCAGATTTCAAACATTCAACAAGAAATCATTTACACATAGCATAAAAGCAATTGCATGACAGGAAGAGTAAAACATTCATGAGCATAACATTTAAAGATGCATACACAAAGAATATATGGACACCATGAGTCCGAATCACAGCTTCTTTGTATTAATTCAGAACTTCTGTACATGGGGTCTGCTACACAGCTCTCTGCTTCTCTTCTATGCTCTCTTCTGATGATTTCTCTTTCTATGTTACAATTACACAATGAGGGTGTCTATATCCGTTTTCCCTCCACTCCTAAAACTATCTCATCAGATAATTCAAAGCTACCTACTAACATAAATGCTTTCTACCTACTATGGACAAGAGTGGATCGCTCAAGGTCCTTTACAATATATAAGTACACCTCTCTTTAACTATCACATTTAAGTTTGGTGCATCCAATCTTCAAAAGTTTTTAAACAATTTATCATGTGTTCAAAATGTGTTTCGCTTGCCCCACGCTCGCTTGACGTTGGCGATGCTCCTGCATCATACTCCCTCGCTTGAAAATTTTCATGGGCTCCTATCCATGATCTCTTGCATGGTCTGTCCATGCTTCTGAATCTCTACTTCATTCTCCCAGCTGGTATCTTCAACTGGATGTCCCTTCCACTTGACCAAGTATTCAAAGTATTGTTTTCTTCTGGTCTCCTTGCCAATTCTTTTGTCTAGTATGCTCTCCATCTGTGGCTTTTCTGCAACTGGCATCTACTTTTTCCATTGAACCTCTGACTGTTCATCATTTGTTCCTACTTCCTCATCTTTGTATGGGTACAAATCTGAGACATTGAATATCAGAGAAATTTCGATCCCATCGGGTAATTCAATCTCATAAGCATTTGCCCCAAATTTCTTCAAGACCCTACATGGTCTGATATTCTTCATATTCAATTTGTTATATGTCCCTCTCGGGAACCTTTCCTTTCTCAAATGTGCCAGAATCAAATCACCAACCTCAAACTGAAGTTGTCTCTTGTGCTGATCTGCTCTTTGCTTATACTCCTGGCTTTAATTCTATAAATGCTCCTTCACCTGGCTGTGAAGTTCCTTCATCGCTTCTGCAAAATCTTCTGCACTAGCACTCCTAGTCGCATTTTTTTCTGAATCTCTCAATTCAGAAATTCCCCTCGGTTGCATGCCATAGACAATCTGAAATGGACTCTGCCCTGTACTTCTATTGATTGAATCATTATAAGCAAACTCCGCCTGTGGTAATATGTTGTCCCACTGACTATGGTGTTCTGTCACCAGGCTCCTCAACAAGTCTCCCAGACTCTTGTTTACGACTTCTGTTTGTCCATCCATCTGAGGATGATAAGTTGAACTAAATGACAAATTAGTTCCTAGCTTCTTCCATAAGGTTCTCCAGAAGTGTCCCATGAACTTAGTGTCTCGATCCGAAACTATGCTCCTTGGTAATCCGTGAAGTCGAATGACTTCTTTGAAAAAAAGATTCGCAATGTGAGTTGCTTCACTGGTTTTCTGACATGGAATGAAGTGTACCATTTTGGAAAATATATCCACCACCACAAAGATTGAGTCAAAACCTCTTTATTTTCTTGGCAAACCCAATATAAAATCCATGCTGATTGCATCCCACGGCCTCTCAGGTATGGGCAATGGTTGATAAAATCCTGCATTCTGTCTCTTTCCTTTTGAATGCTGATAAATTCTGCATTTATCTACAAATATTTTGACGTCTGCTCGCATTCCTGGCCAAAAATATGACTCATTCATCTTTGCGAATGTTTTGTCGTGACCAAAGTGTCCTGCTAATCCTCCACTGTGTTTCTCCTTCAGCAGATTCTCCCTCATGGAGCATTTTGGAATACAAAGTTGATTACCTTTAAACAGTAATCCTTCATGGATCATGTATTCTATCCATTGGCTTCTATCTCTGAGAATTTGATTCTCAGCTGCTTCATACACCTCTTTAAAATCTGGATCATCTTTGTACATGTCCCTGAGATTGTCAAAACCCAGTGTTTTAACTCTGATCTCCTGCAATAGCAAACACTTCTTGCTCAAAGCATCAACAAATTTGTTAGCAGTTCCAGAAATATGTTTAATCACAAAAGTGAAATTCTGCATATATTCAACCCATTTAACATGTCTCTTATTCAACTTTTCCTGTTGAGTCACAAACTGCAGTGCATGATTGTCACTGTATAAGACAAACTCTTTGGGAATCAAGTAATGCCTCCATTTCTTCAATGCCTGGATGATAGCATAGAACTCTTTGTCATATGTGAAGTACTTCACCTTTTCTTCATTCAACTTCTCGTTGAAGTATGCTATCGGCCTATCCTCTTGACTCAAGACTGCCCCTATTGCAAATCCACTTGCATTGCATTTCACTTGAAATGTCTTTTGGAAATCCAGCAACACCAAAATTGGTTGTTCCGTAATCTTCCTCTTCAACAGATTAAAACTCTTCTCATCCTCTTCTGTCCAGTGAAAAGATTTGTGTCTTTTCTTCAATGTGTCCATCATCGGTGCACTAATTCCACTAAAATTCCTGATGAACTTCCGGTAGAAGTTAGCTAATCCATGAAAACTTCTCACCTCAAATATGTTCTTCGGTGATGGCCAATCCTCGATTACTTCCACCTTATCTGGATCCATCCTTAATTTGTCTACAGAAATAACAAAGCCCAAATAGATGAGTTATGTCTTCATGAATGAGGATTTCTTCATGTTTATAAGAAGCTTCTCTTGCTGTAATCTCTTCATCACAATAGCCAAGTGTTTCAAATGCTCTACCTTTGTTTTATTGAAAATCAATATGTCATCTAGATACACAATGACAAATTTCCCGATGAATTCTTTCAGGACTTCATTCATCAACCTCATAAAGGTACTTGGCGCATTTGTTAATCCAAACAGCATAACAAGTCATTCATACAACCCTTCATTAGTCTTGAAGGCTGTTTTCCATTCATCACCTTCCCTCATATGAATCTGGTGATAACCACTTTTCAAATCAATCTTTGAAAAATACTTTGCTCCACTTAAGAAATCCATCAAATCATCCATCCTTGGCAATGGAAATCTATACCTAATGGTTATCTTGTTAATGGCTCTTGAATCAGTACACATTCTCCAGCCTCCGTCTTTCTTTGGACTGAGTACTGTCGGAACATCACATGGGCTCAAGCTTTCTCTAACCAACCCTTTGTCCAACAATTCCTGGACTTGTCTTTTGACCTCTTCATTCTCTTGCAGCATTAGTTTGTACGCGGATTTATTTGGAAAACTAGCTCCAGGTATGAGATCAATATGGTGACTCACACTTCTGATTGGTGGCAACGAATGAGGTAGTTCGTCCACTATTTTTTTTTTTTACTGGGGGAATCAGCAACTCGCGGTTCTCGTACTCGCGTGACACGGGGTCGATCCCCATCGGCTACCACTATAACCCCAGGTGCAACCACCCAGCCCACAAGAATGGTGCACCAGTAAATTCAGGTGAGAATCGAACATGAGACTTCATTTTACAAATTTCCTTCCATTTACACGGCACTTGCCAATCCGTCTACACCTGTGCGGGCTGGTAGTTCGTCCACTATTATGTCAACGAACTCTTCCAATAGTTCCTGAACCTCTTCTGGTAAATCGTCCACTTTGGTGCTGGTCAAAATAAGTCTCGGTTTCCTGACCACAATGAATTGTGGTTCCTCCTTCTTCTTGACCTCGGTAAGGATTTCCTTCCCACTCATGAGAAGTACAGTGTTACTTACTTTAGGTTTCACTTCCTTATCTTTGATTGGAAGCAACATATGAGTTCTCCCATTCTTTTCTAGGGTGTATGTGTTCATCCTCCCATCATGAATCACATTTCTGTCATATTGCCATGGTCTACCCAGCAATAGATGACAAACATCCATAGGAATAACATCACAAAGTATTTTATCATTATATCCTCCTATCTTAAATTCAACTAAACATTGTTTAGTGACATTTACCTGATGTCCCTTTTGTAGCCACAAAACTCTATATGGACTTGGATGTTCACTCGTCTCCAGCTCCAACTTTTCTACCATCTCTGTCAAAATGAGATTATCCATGCTACCACTGTCCACAATGACCTTGCATACCCTGTCCTTGGTTTTGCAAGCAGTCCGAAAAAGTCTATTTCTTTGGGATGAGCTCTCCACCTCCTTCTCTGGTGTTAAGAGAACTTTTCGCATCATCAGTGATCTTCCGCCTTCAGCATCCTCTGCCTCAACACCTCACCTTTGTGCTTTGGTGATGTGAGTCTCTCCACCCTCTTTCTTTTTATCTGGACATTCATAAGATTTGTGTCCACTCTTTCCACACATGAAGCATTTTATCACTCCACCTCTTCCTCTTCCTCTACCTCTAGTACGAGGAAAAGTATTATTATCAGCATAATCTCCTCTCTGCTTAGTATGTTTTCCTCTCTATTCATCATATTTCCCTCACTATGAGATTCCACCTCTCTCAGTTCGAGTCTGAGGTTTCTTCCCATCCTCCTTGGGTTTCTGATTTTTTATCTTGGACAACTGATTTTCCCCTGGCTTGACTTCTGCCTCGACCTCTTTGACCCTTATTTCGGCTCAGCTTATCCTCAGCCTTTAGAGCCAACTGATAAGCATCTTCCACCATTCGGATGGTTACCATGCTCATCTCATCCTGAATATCATATCTCAAGCCATTCATGTATCTGGCAACCTTTTCATCATCGCTTTCCTGATGACCTACCCTGATGTTCAACCTGTAAAATTCTTCAGTGTATTCTTTCACTGTCATCAGCTTCTGTCTCAGGTTCTGCATCCTCCTGAAAAGAGTGATATGGTAATCTCTGGGGATGAATTTTTCCTTCATCTTCGCAATCATCCTATCCCAACTCTTGATTTTCTTCTTGCCTCTGCAGCGTCTGTCAGCTTGTAGTTCATCCCACCACAATGTTGCATGTCCCTTTAATCTTGTGACAGTGTGCTTGACCTTCTTGTCTTCCTCAACATCTTCATAGTCAAAGTATGTGTCTAGGGCTCTAATCCAGTCTAGAAGTTCTTCAACATCCAGGTTTCCTTCATAAACTGGGATGTCCATTTTCGCTCTTGCACCCATTCTTGCAACATCTCTTATCAAGCATTCATTGGCGGCATCTTTTGCTGCAACTTCTTCTTCTTCATGTTCAACTTCATTTTCACTTTCGAAATCACTAAGATCCCCAATACCGATTGTGTGTCTCTGTGCTGTCTCCATGTCCTCAAGTTTGGCACGTAAATCAGGCATCTCTCTTGCCATGGCTAGGTCAGGCATCTGCCTACCTCTTCTTCTTGGTATTTCCCTTTCCTCTGGTGGATCGGGTGTTTGCATGTCTCTTCTTCTAAGCAGCATGGTGAAAATTTCCTTTTTCTTACTACAGAAAGCAAAGAATCCTTTCTGTGCTCTGATACCAAACCTGATGCAGACACACCTTCTGCCTCAACAAAGGCATCTGCGTTGACCTCTCGGTCTTAAGGATCGTTCTAGTTTTACACTGAGTCGGAGTGGCTCCTTCGATTCTCCACTGGAATCTCTATTAGCATTGACCCACAGGTATTTTTTGCTCCTTGCAGCCTCTAGGCCCAATCGTTGTTCTCTTCGCGACAAGAAAATAAAAATTCAGGATTTGGGGTTTCATAATCCCCGATGTCGCCTACCTTTGCCTTCCAGATTCCCCAATCTCCGATATCCCAATATGCTCCAACTTCTGCTAGTCCCTTGGGCTAGACTTTTGGGTCCATATGACCTCCCTTTATATGACCGTAGTCCTATCACCTTTTATGATTTTGGGGTTTCTGATGTTGAAATGTATGTAACCTCTTGTCCTCCGGATCCCCGATTCTCCGAATCCCGATATGACGTCACTAGGAACCCCTTTTTGACTTAGACATGATCAATGACCATGATCATCTAATAAACCAATGGATCTGGATCTCCCTCAGGACTTCACGATTTCAAATGCCAAAATGCATTTGTCTTCGATTTCCCCGATCTCTCGAATTCTGATTTCCCGATATGACTCTCCCCTTTCGGGATTTTTTCCAAAGGTCTCAATTTATGCCACGCGTCCCAACCGATGGATGGTTCAGGTCTGCTTCAGGGTTTTCATCGTGGAGATTCCTAATCCCCCATTATGATGAGATGACATCAGTTGGGCCCCATAACAGAGCTTTCCTCCTTTTGGGATTTCAGACTTCGCAATTCCGAAAAGCAAGTGTTTCCTGTCTTCAAGATTCGTGAAACATTGAACCCCGTCTTCTTTGGATTTCTGACACACGTCCCAAATGGATGGATGGTTCAGATTAAACCTCGAACTTTTCCAAATGCAAATTCAAAAACATTCACTTATGTGGGTCCCGGTGTCCGGATCTCCGAATTGGATGATCACGTGACACACGTTCTTCCTTAGATCAACGACTGAAATCCTTTCGTTGTTTCATGACTCAAAGGGTCTTGGAATCTTGGTCTCTAAACTTCTGATATGTCGATGGCTCTTGATTCCTGCGACGTGTCCCAACAGATGGATGGTTATGATTTGTATCGGGGTTTTCACTATAGATTTACCCGATCTCTTGTCCGCGGGATTTCCGATATCCCAAACCCCGACACCTCGATATCTCGACACCCTTTGGGACTTTCGCTCGGCTTGAGAAGGTTTAAATCCCATGCAAATTCTGTCAGATCGGATGGATGACGGGTATCTAGGTGAGGATCCAACGGCTCACGATCTCCTGAGATTGAAACTCTGGACATAGTCGTAACCTCCTCGCTTCTTTGTCAGATCGGACGACTGACGGGATTTTGCTAACTCTCCACAGAGAATTCTGACTGTCTGTTTCTTTCCCCTAATGATTTCTGTGAAGTGAACCAAGGATTGTTCCTCGGATTTATCCACCTGTGACACAAAACTCTGATGCCTTCTAATAACTCAATATGCACCAACTCATTGTACTGCCTTCAATAGTTTCAAAGGCTTTATCCTTCCTGAGCTTTCTCACAACTTCGAGTCTTAAAGAAGACCCTTGCACGCACTCCTTGCAGCAACCTCCAAACACTTGAAGTGTTGGATGCTCTTCGACCTTGCACACGCTATGTAGCAACGGTCTCTCAATACCTTGCTCAGGTTAGAAACTCTGAGGTTTTCCTCGGCCTGCACATCCTTGCACGACTCCTGTACCTGACCGCACCTCTGCATGAATATGAGAACAAATGCTATCTCTCTTGAGCTTTCAGAGACAAACCTTTGAACCTTTTGTCAATGCACTCCTTGCGGATAATTCAACTACACTCCTTGCAGGAACTCTTTCTCAGACAGAGAAACAATTGAAACTCATTTCACTTCCCTTCCCTCTCAGATTTCAAACATTCAACAAGAAATCATTCACACATAGCATAAAAGCAATTGCATGACAGGAAGAGTAAAACATTCATGAGAATAACATTTAAAGATGCATACACAAAGAATATATGGACACCATGAGTCTGAATCATAGCTTCTTTGTATTAATTCAGAACTTCTGTACATGGGGTCTACTACACAGCTCTCTGCTTCTCTTCTATGCTCTCTTCTGATGCTTTCTCCTTCTATGTTATAATTACACAATGAGGGTGTCTATATCCATTTTCCCTCCACTCCTAAAACTATCTCATCAGAGAATTCAAAGCTACCTACTAACATAAATGTTTTCTACCTACTATGGATGAGAGTGTATCTCTCAAGGTCCTTTACAATATATAAGTACGCCTCTCTTTAACTATCACATTTAAGTTTGGCGCATCCAATCTTCAAAAGTTTTTAAACAATTTATCATGTGCTTAAAATGTGTTGCACTTGCCCCATGCTCGCTTGACGTTGGCGATGCTCCTGCATCAACTTTACTCAAGAATTTAGGAGAAGAGCTTTGGTTTTGGGAGTAGATTTTTATTCTCAAGAAACTTTACTCAAATACATTGGAGCTTTACATAGTTATTTGAGACATACAATACTCATGTTTAATCCTTCAAATCTAGATGAAGTTTGTGTTCAGGCCACTCATTTGGAAGCAAGAGGAAGGAATGAAACTCATGAGGGTAACAAGAAG
>ML803456.1:123987-144080 GCA_009831015.1 Picea engelmannii | reverse complement strand
GCAACTCTCCCTATCTGTAATTATCCCCCTTTGACATGAATGGAAAAGGTATGCTCCCACTGAGCTATGCTTATTTACTGATAAGATGTGAGGGATATCACTCCCAGCTTCTATTTGAGATATTCAAATGTTTCTCTAGGAAGGGGTTTGGTAAAAATATATGCAACTTGTTCCTTGGTGGAAATGTGTTCTATATTGACACTTAGTTTGACTACTTATTATTCTTAGGAAGTGGTACTTGATGGTAATATGCTTCATTTTTTTTGCATAGTTAATTTTTTTGTGTTTCTCCCCCTTAGACTATGCTTTCTCTTTTAGTTTTCTGAAGTAGCTCCCTCCGTGAATGTGTTATCTTTTCTCGTTGTAATTGTTGAGTCTTATTTGTTTTACCAACACTCTCATGAACTGCTCCTTTTGATACTTATTAAAAATATTCCAAATACTTGCTAGATGTTTCACTATCACAGTACTATTATCTATTCACAACTGGTAGGATTGGTTTCCTTCAACATTTTCTCACAATCTACTGCTAAAAAATGAATGATTTGTTATTGTTAAAAAAAAATATCCATATACAACTTATCACATATCCATATTTTTTGAATATTCAAGATGTTATGTGCCTTCATAGCTTATAAGGGATCTTCCACTATCACAGGTATGTTGTTGGTTTGGTAGTACTTGAATGTCATCAAACCACCATCCAGTTTTCCTTCAAAAACATTTCCTAAATATGGTCAATGTTGGTCACATTAGATACCTTAAACCATGCCAACTCCCAAAGTTCCATTCAGTGCTCACAAAGGCTTTTGAGGCTTCCTTGGAAAAATGTGTAGAGCTATCATCAAATTTCATTCCCAACTGAAAAAAATCCTTCAAGATATGAAGAAGGAATGTCCAAAATATTATATGTGTGTTGTCCATAATATAATTTCCTCCACTTGCACTTTTTCTGCCATCAACACTCCTGAAAAAGTATGAACACTTCCACCAACAATGCAAGATAATTAATCTCTATCGATCTAGATAGTCTTTGTATCCAATATAAGCAGTAGTACATCACCAACAATAGTCGAACATGGTTGGGTTGGTATCAGAAAATCCAATTTGATTCAACAAGAAATAGTCGAGTTATCGAGAAGACATCAGTTAGGTTCACATATCAACAACTTCAAGTATTCTTCCTCTAAGGGATCAATAAGTAGCAGCAATAGTTCTTGTCGAAAGTTCCAGTTGACAGAAAACCCAATCAAAGATCAGTCAATGAATACTCAGTCAAAACTCCAGTCGATTGTCATGTATGTTCGATCCTCTATCAATCACTTCCATGGAAATCATCAGTAATTAAGAGGAATGTTGCATGATTGTACAACCGATGATACACAACAATATGAAGTCCTCAAGAATCTAGTAAAATTATTCCACGACCATCCATCAATCAAACCACAGCCTATCCTAGTAGTCGGCACTGGTCCACAATTTTGACTTTCACGTCTCTTATGCAATGATATGAAAGCATGATTTCCATTCTTTCAATTTTTATGGTGAGGATGATGGTAGGGCACTTATTTTTGTGTTGGTTTATTAGAGGAAGTAGGCTTAGGGTTAGGTTCACTTATAGGAGTAGAAAAACCCGACATATCAACAACAATGTCATTTGTAACAACATTCTCAAATGTTGGCATGTGAGGAGCATGCAACTCATCAATCTGTTCAAGACCATCAATAGTAGGTTGTTCTTCTAGAAAACCAATGGATACCTTTGGCAATTGATGATATCATCTAATATTTCAATACTTTTTTCAAACTTCAAGCTTCTATTCAACTAATCAGTTCATTTTTCCAAATCCTTTCTTAAGGAAACAATATCATATTCTAGCTCTTTGCAATTTTCTTCCTTTTTCTTCAACTGAATTCTCACCACTTCTCCTGTCCTTATTGCCTCTTCTAATTGAAATTTTGTGATTGTGATAATATTTTCTAATTATTCAAGGCTTTGTGACATTTTGGCTTTTGAATCATGATCCTCTTCTTCATATTTTTTCATTTTCTCCTTTTGTTTCAAATTCTTCTTCCTTGGCTTATTTATTTCGCTTAAGGTATAGATGAATTGTTCTTCAAGATCCACTTCTCCTTCTAGTTTAGTGATTTCCTCTTCTTCTAAATCCAACATTTATTTCCCTTTTTCTTCATCAATATTTGTTTTAATTTCCATAAAAAGAGTTTCTTCTCTATCATTATCATAATTGCTTTCACTGCTTTCTTTAGACAAATCACTAACCCCTTTTGAGTAGAGGCTCTTATTTTGTTTATAAGAGTTATTCCTCTTTTCATGCTTGTCTTTTTTGTGGATATTTTTGTGTTGATGATGTTTTCTCTTTATGTTATAATCTTCTTTATTATCACTACTTTCATTTTTCACATATGGACACTTAGCAACAAAATGTTCTAATTTTCCACAGTTAAATCATTTAAAGGGAAACTTAACTTTGTATTTTCTAGATCCCTTTTTGTGTTTTCTCACAAAATTTGCTTCCTCTGCATTTGATTCACAACTGGAACAATCACTTGATTTGTGCTCTTTTTTCTTCATCTTCTTTGAGGTTTTGAACGTTGCTTCCATTTTTATGGTTTTTTCCTTTTCAATCCTCATTTCATATGCAGTGAGGACCCCATGAAATTCATCCATTGTTAATTGATCAATATCCTTCATTTCCTTAATGGAAGAGACTTTGGCATCAAATCTTCCGGGGAGTGACCTCAACACCTTTTGCATAATCATTGGTTCTGCAATTGTTTCACCAAGTCCTCTAATGGTGCTAACAATTTCTTCCACACAGAGGAGATAGGCTGCAAAATTTTCTTCATCTTTCATATCCAGACTCTTGAACTGTCTCCTATGAGTTTGGAGCTTAGCCTTCTTGACCTTGTCATCACCCTTATGGATGTTTTCAAGTTTCTCCTAAATTTCTTTCGTGGGTTTGCAATGCATTACTTTGAAAAACTTTGATTCTGACAGTCCACACAAGATGACGTTTGTGGATTTTGCATCATTTTCACTATCCTTTTCTCAACCGTATTTATTGGTGGAGTTGTTGGAGTCGTATAACTAGTCATGATCGACTTCCAAATATCAAAACCAAGGGCCATTACATATGTTCGCATCCTTATACTCAAGAAGGAATAGTTTGTTCCATCAAACAATGGAGCCCTATTTGTAGAGAAACCTTCTTTATTGGCCATGTGTGCTCCCTATATCTACCTTCAAGTGGTTAGACTATTTCTGAAGGAACCGGCTCTGATACCAATTATTGAGCACACACTTATACTAAGAGGGGGTGAATCAGTATAAGAATATATTTTTATTTTTAACATTCATAAAACATAATGATGCAATCACATAAATATAACAACCAAAAGACACACTATTTAACATGGAAACCCTTTCGGGAGAAAACCACAAAAACTTATTTTTATTAAATTTTAGACACCGACCTACAAGAGACACCAATCCCCTTTGTTTTTTGTAGGAACCGACCTACAAGAGACACCAATCCCCTCTGTTGTTTGTAGGCACTGACCTATAGGAGACATTGATCCCCTATGTTGTTTGTAGGAACCAACCTACATGAGACACCAATCCCCTCTATTATTTGTAGGCGCTGACCTATACGAGACACTGATCTCCACAATTGTTTGTTTTGTAGGAACCAACCTACTTCCAAGTTTACAAGTTCTTCATATGCATTCCTTCACTTTTCTTCTTGATCCTTCTGTCTTCACCAAATATTCTCTATGCTCATTACTTCTTCTTTCACCCAATCACTCACTTCTTTTCTTTCTCCAAATCTCCACTGTGCTCACTACTTTTGCTTTTTCCATATTAATCACTCCTTTTCTTTTTCCAGATCTGCTTGACGCTCACTTATTTTTCTTTCACAATATCTACTTAGGTCTCACTCCTTTTTCTTTCACCATATTTTCTCGACGCTCACTAGTATTTAATCATCTCTCCTTGAATAATATTCAATTGTCACACCTCAAATGGTATGCATAAGAATATTACATTTTCACCCACACACACACTTTTTTTATCATAACCCCCTTCTTCATTTATACTTTACCATAAGATTTACATGAAAAGTCTTGTTCTTTTGAAAAGTCACAACTTTTATTAAATAATAATTAATTTTCCCCATTTTTTTATTTTTAATTCATTTTTTACCATACCATGGGTAAAATACCACCATGGTTTGTAAATCCATGTGTAAATACAATGTGCACTTTCACTTTTACCTTTTTTAATCCATTTTCATGTTTACTCCACTTTTACGTAAACTCCACTTTCACTTTTACCTTTCTCTTTAATCCACTGTCATGTTTACTCCAGTTTTACATAAACTCCACTTCCACTTAACGTTTCCACTTTTGTATTTATTAAAGTCACATTTATATTTAATTCACTTTCATGTTTACTCCACTTTTACTTAAACTCCACTTCCACTTCAATTTTCCACTTTTGTATTTATTAAAGTCACATTTATATTTGAATACTTACTTACCTGTGACATCAATGAAAATAATGTATTCAACAATCTCCCATTTTGTTATTGATGGCATCCTTGTACTCAAAAACACGTAATCCTCTAGAAATAGAAAGACTTCTCCCTTGTCTGCAACTCTCCCCCTATATGTAGCTCTCTTCCCCATGTCTGTAACTCTCCCCCTATCTGTAATTACCCCCCTTTGATATCAATGGAAAATGTATTCTCACCCTGAGTTGTGTTTGTTTACTAACAAGATGTGAGGGATATCACTGCCAGTTTATTTCTGAGATATTCAAATGTTTCTCTAGGAAGGGTTTTGGTAAAACTATATGCAACTTGTTCCTTGGTGGAAATGTATTCTATCTTGAAACTTAGTTCAACTACCTATTCTTCTTAGGAGGTGGTACTTGATGGTTGGGTTGGTACTTGTTCATGGTTGGGTTGGTATCAAAAAATCCAAGTTGATTCAACAAGAAACAGTAAAGTCATCAAGAAGACATCAATTAGGTTCACATATCAACAAATTCAAGTTTTCATATCATTCAGTTTCACCTAACAACCCCGTAGTGTCATTTTTACTTTGCGAGGTTATCCCTATAGGGTACCAATGGTAGTTCTGACTATTGTAATTTCATTAATCTTGTCAAAATATTTCTGAAAACTAATCTCTTAGACTACAAATTTTTTCCTCTCAATGGGTCATTCAAAAGGTGAACAAAAGGTCATTGTGACCATGATAAATTTAGAAAAAGGTCTCTCTACACAGAAAAATAAAGAAGAGAAGGTTGTAGAGGAATATGGAGACATCTTTACCTCACCTATAAAGGTGCATTTGCACTGTCAGGTCAAACATCCCATTGACTTGATACCTGGTGCTCCCTTACTCAAACGTCCAATATACATCTGCTCCTTTATAGAGGATGAGGAAATAAATCATCAAATTAATGAGCTAATCCAAAATCACCACATTCGACCTAGCTCCTCACATTTTGGGAGCCCAATTGTGTTGGTGCAAAAGAAGGATGACACATGAAAACTTTGTATTGGTTTTAGATCCCTGAACAAATTCATTGTCAAGGACTGACACTCAATCCATAGATTGATGATATTCTTGATCAACTTAAGTGTGTCAATTTCTTTAGTAAGATTGATCTGAAGTCGAGCTAGCACCAGGTTCCAATAGAAAAAACTATTGTATGGAAGACAACCTTCAAATCTAAAGAAGGAATTTTTTAGTGGTTGGTCATGCCTTTTGTTTTCACTAATGCTCCAACAACATTCATGAGGATGATGGATGATATATTGTGGTTATTCAAAAACTCTTTTGTGGTCATATATTTGGATGACATTCTCATCTTCGGTTGGACATGGGAAAAAAATTGTAGAACATTCAGCAGGTCCTGAGCACCCTACAACAATACAAGTTATACACCAATCTAGAGAAATTATCATTAGGCATGCAGAGAATTAAAAACTTAGGATACATCATGGATGAACATGGGGTGTGTGTGGAGCCAACCAAAAAACAATCATTTACAATTGGCTAGCCCCAATGACTCTGAAAAATATCTAAGGCTTCTTGGGCCTCTCCAACTTCTACCATAGGTTCATGTTGGTGTTCTCTCATATCACTTGGCCCCTAAGTGAAGTGCCAAAGGTGGAGCTAAAGATAAATTTTCTTGGTCTAAATCACAATAGAAATAGTTCTAGGATCTGAAACACCACCTCTGCTCTGCACTAGTCCTTGCGTTGCTAGGCCTACAATGGCCATTTGAGATTAAGACAAATGCCTTTGACTATGTTATCGATGCATACCTCATTCAATAGGGGCATATGGTGTCCTATCATAGCGAGATGTTATCTAATGTTGTTCATAGATATCCCATGTACGAGAAGGGTATGTACTCCATTGTGTAGGCATGCCAACAGTGGAAGCATTATATTTAGGGAAAGTAAATGAGCATCCATATTGATCACAAGCCTCTGCAATTCATGCAAAAACAAGGAAAGTTGTAGAATGATCGTCGTTATATGTGTTCCACATTTTTTGACACCGGGGAAGCTCCTGGGACTAAATCAATTGAGAAATATATCTCCCTTCTTGGTGGCAATCCAGGTATTTCTTGGAATACATCTTCAAATTCTTGTAGTACCGAGAAATATTTGAGGCTTGGCCCCTTGGCATTATCTGTCTCTTCCACATGAGCTGCATACAATTGACATCCTTTCCTAAAACATTTTTTTAGTTGTAAGGCTGAAATCTCCCTTAGCATATTGATCTTGATGATTTATATTAGGCTTATTCCTATTGAAGGGAGGTTTGAATCCTTTCCTCCTCTGATCAGACTTTGCATTTTTCTTGTCCTTCCAAGATTTCTACAGGGATTCTCTTCCCTGGCCTTTCTCATACAGGTATTTATCCTTCCTGATGGCCTTAGTCAAGGTCTTGGGTTCATCATACTTGATCTTTTCCTTATAAAAGGTTGGCAGTCCAGTTAGAAATCTCTATATTTTCACTTTCTCATCACCAATGAACCTAACATACTTTAACAATCCCAAGAACTTCTTCTCATATTCTTCCATAGTCATGCTTCCCAATCAAAGTTCAAAGAAATCCTACATTTTCTTGTCATAGAAATTCTCTGAGAAGTACTCCTTTTGGAAGTACTTCTTGAACTACTTCCAAGTGATCTTACTTTCATTAACATGTTCCACTTGCTTCAGTTGGTCCCACCACATTGCATCTTTCCCGTGTAAATGGTAGGTGGCAATCATGGCTTCCAGGTTGGACGAATAGTTATGCAACTAAAAATATCTCTTGATCCCAAGAAACCATGCTTTGACATCATCTTCCCTTTCTCTTTCACCCTCAAAGGAAGGTGTCTTGAGATTCCTCGGCTCTCCTTGCAAACTATCTACCTCTTTTTTCCTTCTTTGGTGTCTGACAGGAGACACCTCTATACTTCTTAGGGGATCTTTCGATGCATAAAACTTTATTTCTGAGTAAGGAGGTGAGTGGTGTCCATGAGCTCTACTAGCACTTTTGGAAAAACCATCTCTCTCGTGATCATCCCTTCTTTCATGGAACCTACCTTCTTCCTCTTGTTTTGAGTTTGATCCCTTCTTCATTTGTCTCTGCAATTGATTTAAGCTCTACAACACTCGAGCATTTATCTAACTTTTCTCTCTCATCATTCTCTTATTGTCTGCTTTGTAGCTCTACACTTCCATCTTCGGGATTCTTACCATTTCTATTAATGTTTCCTGCTCTCATTTTCCCTTGTGTCCATTGGACTCTGTCTCTGCATTACCAACTATCGTATTCTGGCCTTCGGCCTCCTTATCATGACTGGAGGCTCCCTCACCTTATTCCATTTCCTCAATACGCATCCTGAGCTAATGTGCTTAGACCCCTTAATTCTGCAAAATGTGCAAGCGACCATTTTGTTAGAGTTATGCATATGATAAACAAAATTGCCAAACCATGCTATAGGTATCTTTATTTTTTTTGTTCATGGAGATCATATCCCCATTCTCCAAAAATAACAGTGTCCTGTTATCCTTGGCCGACACAGAATCCCATCTTGCGCAGGCACTTCCTTCAAACAACCCTCCCAGGTGACCATGACTAGAAACCACGGCTAAATCCTTCCTTAGCACTTTTCTGTCTCAAAGACAACAAATTCGGACCTTAGCCCTCCTTCCCTCAGCTCTCAATCTGCAAAGGACCACGACCATCACCCTACACTTAGTGGAAAAAAAGTGATTGTCCAAAGCTTTGGGACTTCAAAACTTTCAGCCAGGACTAGATCAACGTTCCTCATCCTCTTTCACAATCAACGATTGAGATCCACTTCAGGACTCTGTGCTTCGGTAGTCTCAACTTTCCTCGCTTACCTCCTCCTGGAATGCTTTTACCCAGAGTTCATGATCTATCGATGGGTGTCCTCCCACAGATCAGTGATTGTGAATCGCTTCGGCTCTTTGAGGTTCAGAAGTTTCAAACCTTCCTCCTGCACTTTCTCCTGGAGTGCTTTCACCCGAAGTCGAATATCCTTCGGCGTGTGTCTTCTGGAATCAATGGTCGATATGTACTCCGGCCTTTGGGCCTTCAAGAGTTTTCGACCCAACGCAACCTGTCACATCTTTCCCCTCCGGAGTGCCCAGTCTTTGGAGTGCACAATCTGTCACCACGTAGTGAAATACTAGAAGCAAACATGTGGCCCAATCACATGGGTGACATGTGTCACATTCTAACTAACTTTTCAATACTCCAAATGCTCAAAACTTACTGACATGTGGCACACATCCCATGTGTCCACATCATCCCAGGTAACGTCCACAAGCCATGTCACTTCGAGAATTCCAGGATCCACATCACCCCTAGGTGACGTCATCGTGCCCCATCTCTTCGGCTCTTTGGGCTTCGGGGATTCGAGGGTTTCCATACTATCACACTTCCAATTCTCCTGAACTCCAAATTCTCGAACTGGTCAATCTGTTGCCATGTTTCCTCTTGGATCGGAAGACTGAGATTCACTTCGGGTCTTCACCAAGAGTCCACAGATCTGCACCACGTGTCCTCCTTAATCTGACTGTTGAGGATTACTTCGAGTCTTCATACTTCGGAAATCTTAAATTTCAAAACTTATCTGGCCCCACTGGCTTTTATTTGAAGCCCTAGATCTGGTGACGCGTGGCTCTAGACAGATCAATGGCTGAGATCCTTTCAGGTCTTCGGGTTTCGGAAATCTCAAACTTCAAACTTCCTTGAAGTACACGGGATTTTGTTGCATGTCCTCTTGAATCGGATGGTTGAGGCTTACTTCGGGCCTTTACTCGAAATCCACAAATTTACGTCACATCTCTTCTATATCAGACGGCCCAGATTCACCTCGGAAGATCCGACACTTGATATTTACTATGGATGATCTTGCGACTGATATCTATTTCGGATGATCGAACGATCGAGATTTACTTCAGCTCTCTAGCTCTCCGAGCTTCGAGAGTTTCAAATCTCAACTGAAAACCTCTCAAACAAATTTCTCCAGAGTTACCGATCTGCTGACATGTACCTCTTGGTGATCGACGTTCAGGATCTACTTCATCTATTTCACCTCCTCCTCATCCAAAAACATATGGATTTTTTGATCTCGTGCCACCTATCTCTCCTTGACGATGGATGGCCCCAAACTACTTTAGCTATACAGAGTTTCAATGTTTGAGCCCTAACATGTCACATCACTTGTTGCCTTTCAATTTGTGGGGGCACACATCGGCGGTTTGGAGAAACCCGATTTTTTCCCCACAATTATCTTGATGCTAACATGTAACCCCTTGGTGAAACCATGGTTTGGATTGCGGGACTACCTTGGGAAATTATCTCCCGTGCAACTTGGTTCCCCGCAATGCCTCATGTCTGTTGATCTCACTCTCCCATGGGATCCGACAGTTGTGACCTTACCCCTTGCTTCATTTACATCGAACGACCCCTGTTCACCTGTCCTCCTATCCAATGATCTCAGATCTCTCCTGATCCTATAGTGGTGATCTCTCCTAAATTCGAAGGTGACAGTCATGATCCTTCGAACCCCTTACATGGGTCTCTGACATTCTATATCCTGCGTAGATTCTGCAATGCCATTCGTCCTGAGCTTTTCAACTTCACGGTTAGATTTCAATCTCGACCATGAGACTCTAACCAATAGACCCATCCCGGTGTTTCAAATAGAAGCTATGATACCATTATGTAACATCCCCAGTGACCCATAGGCCGGGGCATGCTACCTTCAAGCCCGCCCTTAGAATTCTTTCTCTTACCAATACCTTTTTAAAATTTAAGGATGCCTAAAAGAAAACACTTTAACGACATGCACAGTAGTAGTCAGCAAGCATGCATTGTCTAAAGATTCAATTAAACGATAATTAAATATACAGCAGAAATACATTCATATACATGTAAATGATACCATAACATAGAGCACTTATATTTATGGAAGATGACACCAACTGGATGCAGACCAAGGACATTCCACCCAACCGTAGACACCACTACTCCAAATCTCAACAGCAATGTCACCCCCGAGCCAGGGATATGAATCCACAAGGATGGTTTGAGAGTGTACTTGGGTTCCCAAACCAGTCATCTCTCAAGCTCTCACAGGTTTCCCAGCACCCAAAACAATCCAAGTACCTAGCTCTCTTGTACCCAGCTTGTACCGCCCCAAGAGAATGGACCTCCACCCTTCTCTGCCACGCAATCCCTCAGGCAGTCCCTCTCCTTTATTTTGAGGCCTCCAGCACAGCTAGTCCAGAATCTCAAAGTTGGAACTCTCAGGACTCGCAATTGTGAGAAAAACAGGGCAAAGGCCAATGCATCTCAGACATGTAGGCCTCAAGTCATGGCTGGATCACACCAAGGACCACTACAACCCACCATAACGTGACTAATTCTTTAGCAGTTTGGTTCCCTTTCCCAAGCCAAGACGTGGATGAGGATGAATCAATGAATGGGTAAGTGGTGCATCAAAGTGCATGAGGGAAATGAATGAACATATAGGAAATCAGAGAACAAGCCATCAGTCCAATGACCAATGACCAAACCCACAATCAGACCGAGGATGGGTTTAAGTATCTCTCATGGGGAATCAAGATCCTCCTAGCCTTTCCCAAAAATATCACGTAACCGATCCCCTTCCTTAGACAAAAGGGTAATTAAAATAGGAATAAACACTTAGCCCCTCGGCCCCCTCTCTTGCGGAATCATATCCCCTTATAACTCTAGTATTTGTCCATCTAGCAGCCAGCGATGTGTTTATTATTAATAATGATAAAAAACATTACATGTCTTGGGCACTCTGGCCTCTCAACATTGTAACAATACATTATTTAAAATGGGGTTCAAAACCTGGGGTGTTACAGCTAACATTTTGGTGCCGCTGCTAGGGATGAAATTGAAAATTTTCCCTGGGGAAGAATGACATGGTTGATTTCTAAGGTCTAAGAGCGGCAAACACTTAGGTACATATTGGTTGTATTCCTGCTCTGGCGACTCTACATATCGAAAAATCAGTTTGAAGGTGATTCCACTGGTGAAAGAATCCATAAATTTAAATTTTCATTGGCGACTCCATGATCAATGCAGAATCCAGCATCCAAAACATCATTTGGCGACTCCATTGGGGAAGATGACATCCCTTGAAAAAGGTATGAAAAGGAATTATGGAAGAAAACAAGTACTTGAAATTGTGTTTTTTCCAAGGCATTATATTGTTTGTTGTAAGTTACCTCTGGTCCTTTCCTGAACATGCTAAACAATTTTTTCTTCATCTACTGCATGCAAATGATGATTATGATAATCTTGAAATTGCATATCCTCCTCTTAAGATTATACAAATATATCCTCACTTTATTATTAATTTTGATCAAAATCTCCCACCTGAGCCATATGATAACCACAACCAAGTTGATAAGCCTCATGAGACCAAGGATAATATTTCATTTTATGTACTTTATTCAACACCTTCCAATATCTAGAACAAATACATGCCCTTAAAATTACCCCACATCCTTCATGATTTTCCTCCAAAGCACTATGAATACCTACCTGTGTTTGATGGGGAACATGGTGCCATCACAGTTGAAAAACACATTCAAGGGTTTGAGCATTTTTATAGACTTATTTGAGATTGACCATGACGATGTTTGTATGAGGTATTTCTCTCAATCCTTGAATGGAGACACCAAAGAATGGTTTAAACATTTGAATCAAGAAACAATTATCTCATGGGGAGAATTGAAGAGTGTTTTTTCGAAGTTTTGGGGTAAGGAGAAATCCCTAGACTTGGAGCTTACAAAATTGTATGCCTTGAAAGGGAAAATAAATGAGACTATTTCTACTTTCAATAGAAATTTTTCCAGTATTTATTATGATCTGCCCAAAGAGATTCATCCCACTGAAGCTGATACTATGCTCCAGTATGCCACCACTCTTCACCCATATCTGGCTTTCCTCCTGATGGAAAGAAGACCTGAGACCTTACAGCAAATGTTCAATGATGCTCAGGAGATTCAACACAATATCCTAGCATGTGAATAGATTCAAAGTGAAGAGTTGGGTGTTCCAAGATATGAGAATGAATATGAACAAAGAACATTTGACTGGAAGTCTGAGCATAAAATTGATGATATCATAGGTCATCTTGAAGTTTTAAATGTAAATGATTTTGCAAAGGATTACATCCCACTTATTGAAAGAGAAGGTGACTATGTAGTCTCTGATCCACCCCATGACAGGCATGGAGTTGATTGTTTCATATATTCATTTGAAGACAGTCAAGAAGATGAGTTTGAAAATCAGTTTGTTGGGGAACAGGTCAATCTCCCAAGTTTTTTCTTGTTAGACAATATTGCATATGTTGTTGAGTTGCCTATATACGATGATTATGATAATGACCTCCCAGAACAGCTAACTGCATTTCCTCTATCGAAAAATGTTCTTTTTCAGCAATATAATGAGGGAAATCAGCTTACATATCACAGTCACAGAGAAGAGGGTATTGAAACAGCTGAAATAAATTATTTTCCTTTATGCTTTTCTTCATTGAAATTGTTTAAAGAAAATGCTAAGATCATCATTGAAACAAAGGAAGGTATGTTGATTCCAAATCACACTGA
Organism: Picea engelmannii; assembly: GCA_009831015.1. Lineage (NCBI taxonomy): Eukaryota > Viridiplantae > Streptophyta > Pinopsida > Pinales > Pinaceae > Picea > Picea engelmannii. The sequence goes on along the minus strand of ML803456.1, from coordinate 130,857 downwards.
TCCACTAAAACAATTTGGCCAGGAATTGCAGCCATTGGTCAAAGAAGAATTTGAAAAGAAGTGTGCTCAGCAACCTAGAGAAATGGGAAGATGTGAACATGACAAAAGTGAAGAAAATGAAGAAGATTTTGAAGCAAGTGAAAGAACCTTGCCATTGTGTTTTTCTTCTTTCAAATTGCTGAAGCAAGATGTCAATAATGTTCTAGACCAGAAATCTTCTAGATATGATGTTGAATATCTAGAATACAGTAGACTTGCAAATAAAAACCATCTTCCATTATGTTTTTCGTCCTTTGAATTGTTGAAAGAAAATCATGAGATAATAGAGGAAGTAGGAAAGTATGACTGCAATGGCACTGCTTTACATGGGAAAATTGTTATCAGTGAGGAAGATCAACAACTTTCATATACATTAAATGATCGTGTGGTTGATTACATGGAAGGTTATTTCGGTTCAGAATTGCAGCCTGTGCTCAACTACCAGCTTGAAAATAAATATGAAGCTGATCAAGAAATTGTTATTAAAGGTCATTGTCCTTCTTTGGAATTTAATATAGATATCCTGCAAGATTTCCAGCAAGACAAAGTGTTTCAAAGTTGTCTTTCTTCCTCTATGAATGATGTGGTTGTTCAATTTCTAAGTGACCTATACAGAGACGAGGATTTTGAAACTACACATATAGAAACTGCAAGAAGTATACAAACAAATTGCATAGAGTTCCAAGAAAGCAACAAAACAGTGTATGCCACTTTTCAATCAGAAATACAGAAAAATAATAAAGAGACAGTTTTTTTGTTTGATTCACTTGAAAATTATGGTCTTGAGAAAACATCCATGAGAACTCTTGAATATGAAATAGTTCATGTTGTCATATTTCCACAGTTGCAAGAATATTACGAACAGGAACTTATTCCCCTTCATTCATCCATAAGCCAAGATAACAGTCATCAAGCAAATTTCCAGGAGGTTAATAAAACCAAACCAGAATTGTTTGATGAACGAGAGGATAGTATTGATATATATAATCTGGTTGTCATGTCCAAAGATGTTCAAGGATATATTAATGTTTTTTGTTGATATGCATAGAAAAGTGGACAAACTCATAACTACCATTTCATTTGGAAACGTTCCCAGAACGGAATAAATACAGCAAGAACAACAAACACTTATGAAAGAGGCTGGTCTTTTTGTTTTTTTTCATCAAGAAGAAATGATTTTTCACAATTTTTATGACCCTATGGCATGTTATATGGAAAATTCTAACAATCAGGATTTAAGGCTTAAGATGGATTGCAAGCTCAAATGTGGATATAATGACAAATCAACGTCAGTATTAGATATGGATTGCTTTACACCAAAGGTTTTTCTTCAGCCAGTATGTCTTCTGATTCAGGAGGTTGTTACTTCCAGTCGTCTTAGCAGATCTATCAGCCTCTTGATGGAAATCGACAGGACGAATCACATGAAAACCATAATGCAGTGGAAGTAGTGAGATATAGTTTGGGCCTTATGCATGAATTGGAAGATCCATTTGAAATTTTGCTAGAAACAATAAACAATCCCAATATTGTTGAAATCCTAGAAATCAAATTCATATATAACTTCCGAAAGGAGTTGTTGGTGAGCAGATTTTGGAACAAGTATGTCCAAAGAAACCTAGCGTTAGATCAGATGCTTGCATGGTTACATTGGCATTATGATTTCATTTGATTGTAAGCTCATTTCAACTGTTAGGGTAGGTAGGTGTGAATAAGATTGATGATCAAGCATTTTCGAGTGTAGATTCCCAAATAAAGTATGCAGTTAGATTTTAGCAGTATATCCAGTGTTCTGTCTCCACGTCAGAGCATGGAACACACCTGTTATGAGAGAATCTCCAATGGATAAGGCACAGGGTCTACTGTTCTTTGCTACCTCACAGGGAGGATAGCATCCCCAATTGGAGCCCATGTTATCACTGTAAAAAAATTCACATGGAGTCCCAGCCTCGGGATTTAGCAAAAGGCTAAGTTGGTATGGAGGAGCGATAGACTAGCGGACGATGCCATATCTAGTGAACAAGGATAAATATAGTAGAAAGGTTCATTCGATAAGACCCAATGGGTCATGGATCATGGGAACTTCCGATCGATGGTCGTAGGACATATCGGGCAGAGAAATAGTGCACCAGTTAATCTCTTGGAGGCGGGTCGATAAGAATATCGCGGTTTCATTTCAAGGGCACGTGGCGCCACTAGATACATATCAGGGGGGAAAGCGGGTAAGTTTGAAACCACCCAAGCCCACCTCGATGTCATGTTTCATAAAATTATTAGATATATATCACATCCAATGATCGCATGTGGAAAGGGAAAGTTGACGACCCGCCAAATCACCTCAAGACAATTGTTCGGGTACTTTTCGTTCGTGCAACATCGGGTAAGCGTCGCCATAAAACTGATTTGAAGGCTCATCATTTGAAATTGATAGCCAAGCGTGATAATCTATATTCCTTGCTAATACTTTCGTTAGTAACCTATGATTGGCACTCAATGACAATTCTCATTCAAAACATGGATGGCATTACTATGTTTTGGGTGATTAATGTTTCATCCCTGAACGGGGTCCTCACAAACCAAATCATATTTCTAATTCTTGTACAACTAAGAGAGATAAGCTTGTGATTTATGGAAAACCAAATAGAATGGATAAGAATGACCAAGGGACCTCCAGTGAACCAGGATATTCAAATAATATGACAAAATTATCAGTAAAGAAGAAAGAAAATCTTGTCCCACGAATATTGGCATCGAAATTTCACACGAAGCTTGCAGAGGAGCCAAGAGCAGATAAAGAGGTCAGATTAAATCCCATCATGAAGGATTTAATCATCAACGGATACGCAGATGAGCACCACACGTGTTCTTTCAAGAGGAAAAGGAGCAAGAGAGAGAAGACAGAGGCTAAAGCTGAAGTGGTTGAAAGCATTGGAGAAAACCAGCATGCTTGGCTTGACACTTTGAAAGAAGAAATTGCTAATCTGAAATAGATTTCAAGCTAAATTAAGTATGTTTCAGAAAATTTTGTAATAATATAGACATGTGGCATTCAAAGCGAAAATCTCAAATATGTTAGTTTTGATTATAACGTCCCCTAGAAAATAGGAGTACAGTTGTTGTACGTTACTCCTTCTTTGTAACTGATGTATATTTTTGGTATTATGGGGAAGATGATTCATTTTGAATCCTGGATGTAATTTATCTATATATATTATTAAAATATAAATGAAAGGTTGGACTTATCGGAGAGGGCATGCCCTCGTAGCAGGAGAACTTTGTAACTTTCTGGAGCTTGATTGAATATTGTTGTATAGGATAAGTCAACTGAGGGGGGGGTGAATCAGTTGTATAAAATTTCTTTCATTTTATAAGAAGATTACTTATTAATCAATAAATCATGCCTTTAACATTTAACTTGCAGTAATACATTTAACCAATAAATATACAATCACATAAATGAAACAGTGACACACTGATTTTTCATGAGGAAACCCAAAAGGGAAAAACCTCTTCTTCTTATGAATGAAAGGCAAGATCCAACTCCTCTTTACATTCTTATTTTAAATGAGCTACAACCTATATGAGGCTGCTACCTCTGTTTCTTCAGCACCTACTGAATGGAATCTACAACTCCCAGATGTACAAGCACCAACTTGTATAGGAGACTTTTACAGTCTCCCCTTGCTCCTCCCTACAACCCTGGAATCCTTCTCTGTCACTAAGAACCTGCAAACCAACTCTTTATCTTCTCTAGAAAAGGATTCATCATTCAAGTCCTATTTGTTTATATAATCATATCAAAATCCATTCTTCTCCCCTTGATCTCTTCTATATCTTCATCATTTTTTCTCACTGTCCCTGTATGATTTTATTTTGGTTTTATATTCATTTACAGAAATGAATTTTACCTTAGAGCTACGGCTGTACCATTAATTCCATACGCACCAACATTCATCTCACAAAATTTCACTTATTTCTACCTTGTACATTCAGAGCGTACACTCGAACCCTCAGGCTTCAAAGATTCAGTTACAATAATTGAATAACTACCTTACAGTGATTATTATTGGTCAAGCCTCAAGAAGAACAGTAGCCACACGATCAGTTTAAATATTTAACCAACACCGTTCGATGAACATACATCTGTTTTAATTTTTCAGCACGAAATAACCCTTGAGCGCTTTGGCAAACCACTTGTGCTAACCCATATGTCCATTGGTCATGACCACAAGTTAATCAAAATGCATTTCGCATTTTGCATTTCGTCAATTTGGCAATCCTATGTCGAAGAGTCTTGACACTTCAAGTTACGAAACCCCGAAATAGAGCTTAGCTTCGTGCTAGCTCCTCCCTCTCACATGACCATCGGTGGTAACCACTACCTACACCAAAAAGGTATTTCGGCATTTCGCATTTCGGCATTTCAACATTTCTTGTGATGAAGTGTTTCAATACTCCAAGTCACAAACCCCGAAATTTTTGGCGTTTCGGCATTTCGCATTTCGGCGTTTCGGCATTTCTGTGATGAAGTGTTTTGACACTCCAAGTCACGAACCCCGGAATGATCTAATGACTTCACATTTGATCTGGTGGACATAGATCGGACGATTATCGTTAACTTCTCGAGGACAGATCAACGGTCATATACAACTCTTATATTATTCCTCCAATGCTTAATCCAACGGATATGACTTAATCATTCATCGGGATGAATGGCTGTCGTGGTTTCGGTATTTCGGCATTCAGGACTTCATGATGTTGAATTTTTTGCTTACCATGCAAAAATCCTGAAATAGAAACTCTCGGAGTGACGATCTTCGAAATTCAAGCTATGCATGTGCAAATTGATCCACGGTGCATGTGCAAACTGACCAACAAACTCCCCCTTTGGCATTTTAAAGTTTGACATTAATGACAAAAACAAGTCCTGTGAAAACTATGCAAGCTGCAATTCCTACCAACAAACTCCCCCTTTGGCATTGATGGAAACCTTTAAATCTCTTCTCCCCATTTTGACATCTATGGCATAGGAATCAACCATACTCCCCCTGAGGAAAGAAAATTACTTGCAAAGATGTATCATTTCAGCAACAACTCCCCCTATCAATAATAGTCAATAAACCTGTGCAGTCTGATTTTATAATGAAGCCCGTGCAATCTTTGAGAATGAAATGAAATTTTGTTGGCAGGAATTGCAGCTTGCACAGTTTGCATAGGACTTGTTTTTTTCATTAATGTCAAACTTTAAAATGCCAAAGGGGGATTTTGTTGGTCAGTTTACACAGGCACCGTGGATCAGTTTGCACAGGCACAACTTGAATTTCAGAGATCGTCACTCCAAGAGTTTCTATTTTGGGATTTTGGGAGTTTCTATTTCGGGATTTTTGCATGGTAAGTAAAAACTCCAACATCACAAAGTCCCGAATGCCAAAATACTGAAAGGGACACACGTCACATGATTTCAAGAGTTTCTATTTCGGGATTCTGGGAGTTTCTATTTCAAGATTTTTGCATCGTAAGCAAAAAATTCAACATCACGAAGTCCCAAATGTCGAAATACCGAAACCATGATAGCCATTCATCTCGATGAATGATTAATTCATATCCGTTGGATTAAGCATTGGAGGAGTAATATAAGAGTTGTATATGACCATTGATCTGTCCTCAACAAGTTAACGAGAACCGTCCGATCTATGTCCACCAGATAAAATGTGAAGCCGTCAGATCATTTCAGGGTTCGTGACTTGGAGTGTTGAAACACTTCATCACAGAAATGTCAAAACGCCAAAATCCAAAATGTCAAAACGCCGAAATGTGAAACGCCGAAAATTCTGGGGTTCGTGACTTGGAGTATTGAAACACTTCATCACAAGAAATGCAGAAATGTCGAAATGCGAAATGCCAAAATACCTTTTTGGTGTAGGCAGTGGTTACCACCGATGGTCATGTGAGAGGGAGGATCTAGCACGAAGCTAAGCTCTATTTCAAGGTTTCGTAACTTGAAGTGTCAAGACTCTTCGACACAGGATTGTCGAATTGCCAAAATGAGAAATGCAAAATGCATTTCGATTAACCTGTGATCACGGCCAATGGACATATGGTTTAGCACAAGTGGTTTTCCAAAGCGCTCAAGGGTTATTCCATGCTGAAAAATTAAAACAGATGTATGTTCATCGAACGGTGCTGGTTAAATATTTAAAATGATCATGTGGCTATTGTTCTTCTTGAGGCCTTGACCAATAATAATCATTGTAAGGTAGTTATTCAGTTATTGTAACTGAATCTTCGAAGCCTGAGGGTTCGAGTGTACGCTCTGAATGTACAGGGTAGAAATAAGTGAAATTTTGTGAGATGAATGTTGGTGCATATGGAATTAATGGTACAGCCATAGCTCTAAGGTAAAATTCATTTCTATAAATGAATATAAAACCGAAATAAAATCATACAGGGACAGTGAGAAGAAATGATGAAGATCAAGGGGAGAAGAATGGATTTTGATATGATTATATAAACAGAGAGAACTTGAATGATGAATCCTTTTCCAAAGAAGATAAAGAGTTGGTTTGCAAGTTCTTAGTGACAGAGAAGGATCCAAGGTGGTAGGGAGGAGCAAGGAGAGACTGTAAAGGTATCATGTACAAGTTGGTGCTTGTACATCTGGGAGTTGTAGCTTCCATTCAGTAGGTGCTGAAGAAACAGAGGTAGCAGCCTCATATGGGTTGTAGCTCAGATAAAATAAGAATGTAAAGAGGAGTTGGATCTTGCCTTTCATTCATAAGAAGAAGAGGTTTTTCCCTTTTGGGTTTCCTCATGAAAAATCACTGTGTCACT
>ML803456.1:86378-120860 GCA_009831015.1 Picea engelmannii | reverse complement strand
AGTCCTCATTTTTGAAGTCTAAATCTAAACAAAAGAATCATCAAATATATGAGATAGATGACAAGCATAAAATGAATGATGAGGTAAGTGAAACAGAAGAAACTAAGGCTGTTGATAGTGAACAATTAATTCCTACTTTGACATAGGGCACAACTCCATCCAAAAGCATGAGTCCATCAAAGACTCCAAGCAAGAGAATATAGAAAAATCACCCTGAAGAACAGATAATTGGTGACATAAATGCAGGTGTTGGAACAAGAAGCAGAAGGCAAGAATCCACCTCAACTCATGAATAGGTATATTTACTTTCTCTTATTGAACCCAAAAATATTGAAGAAGCAATTAAAGATGAGTACTAGATGAAAGCAATGAATGAAGAACTTAGTCAAATAAAAAAGAATAAAACATGGGAATTGGTTCCTAGACCTTTGAATAAGAATGTCATAGGGGCTAAATGGGTTTTCAGAAATAATATGGAAGCAAGTAAAATAACTAGAAACAAGGCTAGATTGGTTTGTAAAGGGTATGCACAAGTAGAAGGAATAGATTTTGGAGAAACTTTTTCTCCTATTGCAAGAATGGAATCCATTAGACTGATTCTAGCTTATGCCATTTCTAAAAACATTAAAGTTTAACAAATGGATGTAAAGTCTACATTTTTGAATGGTGATTTAGAGGAAGAAGTATATATGGAACAACCAAATGGTTTTCAGGTACAAGAAGCAAAACAGTATGTTTACAGGTTGAAAAAGGCATTGTATGGCCTGAAGCAAGCACCAAGGGCTTGGTATTCCAAACTTGACAATTACTTGAGGCAGCAAGGATTCAGAAAAGGTAACACTGATAGTAATCTATATATTAAAGAAGAAAATTATAGCTTGATCATTGTTGAGATATATGTAGATGATATCATTTTTTGTAGTGATGATAATAGTCTCAGTAAATATTTTGTTGAAAGTATGCAGAAAGAGTTTGAGATGTCCATGCTAGGAGAAATGAAGTTTTTCTTAGGCTTGCAAATTACTCAATCTGATAAAGGTATTTCCATTTCTCAAACCAAGTATATCAATGAAATGCTTAATAAATTTCAAATGGAAGATTCTAAACCAGTTGGCACTCCCATGGTTACTAGTTGTAAATTAAGTAAGTTTGATGATACTAAAGATGTTGATCAGACAGTATACAGATCTATGATTGGTAGTCTTCTTTATGCTACAGCTACAAGACCTGGTATTATGCATGCAGTTTGTCAAGTTGGCAAGTTTCAGGCTTCACCAAAAACTTTGCATCTACTTACAGTCAAAAGAATTTTCAGATATCTTAAGGGGACAACAGAGTATGGTTTATGGTATCCTACAGGTAATCGGCTTGATTTATATGCTTTCACTGATGTTGATTGGGCAGGTTGTGTTGATGACAGGAAGAGTACTAGTGGAGCAACATTTTTTCTTGGAGGATGTCTTGTAAGTTGGTCAAGTAAAAAACAATCAGTAGTGTCTCTCTCTACTGATGAAGCAGAATACATTGCAGCTGCAACTTGTTGCACTCAGGTTCTATGGATGAAACAGACGTTGGAAGATATACGTATTCATTACAATGAACCTATACCTATCTTCTGTGATAATACTAGTGCAATTAGTATTTCTAAAAATCATGTTATGCATTCCAAAACAAAGCACATTCCCATTAAATTTCATTTTCTAAGAGAGAAGGTTATGTCTAAAGTTATTAAAGTGGAGTATGTTGGCACAAAGGATCAGATAGCAGATGTATTTACTAAACCTTTATCTAAAACGCAATTTGAATGTCTCAGGGATCAGTTGGGGGTTTACCCTCTGTAATTTCATTTCATTCTCAAAGATTGCATGGGCTTCATTATAAAATCAGACTGCATAGGTTTATTGACTATTATTGATAGGGGGAGTTGATGCTGAAATGATACATTGTTGCAAGTAATTTTCTTTGCTCAAGGGAGTATGGGTGATTCCTTTGCCATAGATGTCAAAAGGGGGAGAAGAGATTTAAAGTTTTCCATCAATGCCAAAGGGGGAGTTTGTTGGCAAGAATTGTAGCTTGTTTTGTGGCAGTACGGCTTCCATTAGACCAAAACCTGTGGGTGATTGGTAAACTCATCACCGCCAGAGTTAATGGATCCACGGGAGGCTATTAGACCATGTCGCGAGTCCCGAAGGAGGTGATGAACACCAATTCAATAATCTCCCCCTCAGCACCAACTGAGGGCTCTCAACACCAACTGAGATACTCGACACCAATCGAGCGGACTCAAACCCGTAACCTTTCGCTCTGATACCAGTTTCGTGGTAGTACAACTATCGTTAGACCAAAACCCGTGGGTGATTGGTAAACTCATCACCGCCAGAGTTAATGGATCCATGGGAGGCTATTAGACCATGTCGTGAGTCCCGAAGGAGGTGATGAACACCAATTCAACAAATATATATGCAGAAGCTTTTTTGAAGTCTCTATGAAAAGATTATAATGGTGGTGATATGAGTTTTGTCTCCTTTCATTGTATGTATTTCCTGTGTTATTCAATTCCATTTACATTTTCCTTTGTTTAAATTGGATAGTTAAAAGCTCAGAATTCATCTTATGATGCTCTCGGCTTAAGCAATTTAAACTGTGTGTGTTTCTTCTTAACTAATTCATAATTCATTTTAGTAATGCTTTGATGCAGTTATTTGTTTTCTCCTTCTTCCTACACTTCGCTTAAACTCATTTTATAGCTCAGATTCATTGCCTCATTTAGCCTTTATCCTCTGGAGAGTTCTACCGGCCAGTCATTGTTTTCATTCACTTTAAGAATTTGACTCCATATCCCTAAGTGTCCCTCCCCTTCCTTGCCAGCAACTTTATAAAAATCTCCAAAACAAACTAAACCTAGCCATTGATTTCCAAAGAAATATCAAGTGACATGAGAGAGCCCTCTCTGAGCTGAGCAGGCTAGTACCCATCTCTAAAGTTGGTTGAAACGGTTACCTTTGTCGTTTGTTTTATCAGCCAAACAAATTTACAGAGTGCTAACAACCGCCATGATGAAATCATCATGCTTCATTGTTCTAGGAATATTTGTAATGAAATCAATTGTAACCACTTCCCATTTCCACTTAGGAATGAGCAATGTTTGTAACATCCCCGCTGGATGTCTATGCTATGTCTTCACTTTTTGGCATTCTAGACACCTGGATATATAATCAGCCACTTGTTTCTTCATCCCTGGCCAAAAGTATTGCATTTTTACAGCTGCAATTGTCTTATGATATCCTGGGTGCCCAACATATGGCACATTGTGCATTTCCATCAACACTATATTTTTTAGCTCTTCATAATTTGGCACATATATTTTTCCTTTATAAATGAGGATTCCATCATCTTTCAACTCATGATAATTAATTTTTTGTTGTAAATTTCCTTCTTGTAATGTCTCTTTTATTTTTAGATATTGTTGATCTAAATTTCCAACCTCTAAAATTTTGTCTTTTAAATCTATGTTGAACATGTTAATGGTTGAAATATGATTTTCACGATATCTTTTGTTGAGTGCATCAACCATATGATTTTCCTTTCCCTTGATATTCTTAATTTCAAAGTCATATTCACTCAAAAACACCATCAATCTAGTTTTTCTTGCATTTATTATTGGATGTCCAAAAAAATAATTCAAACCACAATCATATGTCCTTAGCTCAAATATTCGACCCATAAGGCAATGTCTCCACATTTTTAGTGCATCTAGAATGGATTCTAATTCCAATTTATGTGTAGCATAATTCTTCTCATGCTCTTATAATTTTCGAGACTCATAGCATACCACATGATATACTCCACCAAGCCCTTCCTTGCATGTATCAATGCACACTACAAAATATTCATATGGCTCTGCAATATTTAAGATTGGTGTACGTGTTAAATATCTTTCAATTTCTGGAAACTTTCTTCACACTTGGAAGTCCATTCAAATTTCACTCCCTTCTTTTGCAAAAAAGTGATTGGGCTTGCAATATTTGAAAATCATTTTATTGATCTTCAGTAATAACCAGCAAGACCCATAAATGATCTAACCTATGTAACATTTATTTTCCCTAGCATCCTCTAATGGCCTCTAATTTCTTAGGATCCACTACTATCCCATTTCCTGAAATAATATGACCCAAATAGTGAATATTATTTTGATACAAGATGCACTTACTTAGTTTGGCATACAATTTATTCTTTCTTAAAACTTGCAGCACCATTCTTAAATGTTTCTCATGCTCTTATTCTTTATTTTAGTAGATGAGAATATCATCTAATAAAACAATCACAAACTTGTCCAGCTACTCCCTGAACACTCCATTCATCAAACACATGAAAATTGTTGGGGCATTTGATAGCCCAAATGGCACTACTGTAAATACATAATGCCCGTATCTTTTTGCGAATGTTTTCTTGCTAATATCCTCTTCTTTTATCCTCACTTGATGATAACATGTTCTCAAGTCAATCTTGGAAAAGATACTTGCACCTTTTAGCTGATCAAAAAAATCATCAATCCTTGGCAAAAGATATTTGTTCTCTATAGTGACCTTATTTAGTTATCTGAAATCAATACATAACCTTCACGTTCCATTCTTCTTCTTTACAAAAAGAACTAGGGCTCCTCAAGGTGATACACTTGGGCATATATACCCCTTCTTCAAAAGTTCTTCAAGCTACATCTCTAACTCTTTCAATTCTAGTGTGCCCATTTTGTAAGGTGTCTTGGACACTGGGGCAGCTCCTAGCACCGATTGAATAGAGAAATCATCACTTCTCTTTGGTGGAAATCTTGGGATTTTCCCAAAAACATCTTCAAAATCCCTCAAGACTTGATGATCTTCAATACTTTCCACTTTATCCCTAGTTGTCTCTTCCATATGGGTTGCAAAAATTTGACATCCCTTCTTGAAACACTTTTTTAGCTACATGGTTGAAATTTCTCTAACAGTTACATCTCTTGGAATGCCTTTAATATTCCATTGTTTCCCTCCCTCATCAAGACAAGTTATTGTCTTGTTATAACAATCTAGGACCTCATGGTGTTTTTCCAACCAATCCATGCCAATCAGTCAGTCATATGAACCCAATGGTATGATGTTCACATCCACCTTTGTGTTGAGTTCATTCATGTCTATTGGAAAATCTTTAACCAATTCACTCATCTTCCTGTTATCCCCTGTGGTTAACTAAAGTAACCAAGATTTCTTATGTTTACACCTTTTCAAGTGAAATCTTTCAACAATGATAGATTTTATGTAACTATGGATAACTCCAAAATCAATTAAAATTGATATGGGCTCGTTGTGAATCTTACCTTCCACTTAAATCATGGGGTATTGATGCTTTTCTTGATTGTTGTCCAAGGCTGCATAAATCCTTGGCATGCTTCCTCCCATATATTGAAATATTTCAGCCTCATGAATGTTGTGGGAAGTCCTCATTCTTTCTCCTTTGTGAGGGTAGTCCCTATATCAGTGATTTCCCTCACATCCCCAACATTGTATAGGTTGTTTCCTTTTGCTCATTTTTGGATAACTATCCTTGTTGATTTTCTTGGGAGTTGTTCTTCAAAAAGCGTGGCTTAAAACCTTTCTATCTTTGCTCTTTCTTATCCTTCATATTTTCATTCCATGATTTTTGAAATATTGGCCTCCCTCTACTTTGTTCATAAATAAACTTTGATCTCCTTATGATCTTCTCCAAAGTTCTGGAGTTATCATATTGTATCTTTTCACTGTATAAAGAGGGTAAACCACTCATAAACCTTTGGATTTTGACCTTCTCATCCTTTATGAAGTCCACATACTTCAGAAATTCAAAGAATGTTTTCTCATATTCATCCAATTTCATGCTTCCCAATTTGAGTTCAAAGAACTCTTTCATCTTCCTCTCATAGTAATTCTCTGACAAATATTTCTCTTGGAAATATCCTTTGAACTTCCTCCACAAGACATTCCCCTCATCAAGGTGCTTTTCTTGCTTAAGCTGGTCCCACCACATGGCTGCCTTCCCTTGCAAGTGGTAGGTTGAAATTATTGTTTCTACCCTGGAGGGATAATCATATAGCTGGAAATATTTCTTCATTTCCAATAGCCAAGCCTTGACCTCTTCCCCCTTCCTTTTCTTACCATTGAAAGTGGGTGGCTTGATTTTTCTGAGTTCACCTTACAATATGTCTCCCTCAGGACTTCTCTTTTGTCTCTTCATAAGAGGCACACTTAGGTTTCTTCCTGGCCCTAAACTTGCATGAGATCTCCTAGTGGATTTCCCTGAAGAATGATGGTGCCTACTCGTGATCTGTGAATGCCTATCATTCCAATGCTCATCCCTTTTGCTATGGGATTTAGATGATGTCACTTGTCTAGCACTAGTTGCTTGCTTTGTGATAGAGCTTTTATTGGCTTGATTCTGTAACATGTTCAAGCTCTGAAGTATCTCTTCCTGAGCCTTCATATTCTTTTCATTATCAACCCTATAACTCTTCACTTCTCTCTACAGACTTCTCATAGTCACGAGCTCCTACCCATCTATTCTTCCATTAGACTCTATCTCAGCATTTCCCATGCTGACATGTAGCCCTATGAATTCATCCTCATGATCGTAGGACCCTCGATCATATTCCGTATTTGTGGTTCTCATATAGGAACCAAAATACCTTCTTGTACCTCTGAATTCTACAAGAAATGTGCACGTAAACAATTTTTTGTTAGAAAAAATATATACATAGTTTTGGAAAAGAATGCATAAATTTTCATGCCCCTTAATACCACCAGTCATATTCTTCTGAGTTGATTGTAAACCTTACTACCCAAATCAATTTTCTAGGTTGATAAATGGATTCTACCATCCAAGAGATTTCCAATTATTGCTTTCTTGTTCAATTATGAACTATGGGTATAAAGTTATAGTAATCTGAATATTGTTAATTTGCCCCCTTTTTTCACCCCTTCATTCTAGTAAAAATAATCTTAGACACCAACTTTTGTCACTTATATAAGTAAAATTGTCAAGAACGAGGGAAATTTTGTATCAAACATAGATAACAGTGATTACACAGAATTCATAAAAATTCTCATATTGTTAATTTGATTCTCCAGGAAAAAATTGCAACAATCTGGAAATGACAACTTTGTCCTTTTTCACTCCTTTTTCCAGACTTAGAATTTTAAGCCAAACTGGTTATCTCCCAAAATGTGCACTTATAGAAAATTTTCAATAAACCAAATTTGTTTGGCTTGATAAGTATACAAAAAGTCAAGCAAATAAATTTTTGCAATTCTTCCATATAGAGACCCTTTTTCCCTTCTGAAAATTCCAAAAATCCCCAAAAAGTGGCTTGGAATAGTGGGTTTTTCCTTGTTTCAGCATCCCCATTTGTTACGAGGAAAATATCTCTATGGATACGGTAAACCACAAAAAACGGAAATGACTGCAGAAATCAACTCTATTATTAAGTATGCTATGTAAACAAATATGCTAGCAAGACAAAATAAAAGGCCTACCTCATCCAGATGTTCGATGAAGTCCATCATTGAGCACTTGACCCAAAGCAATATACCTGTAACTAGTCCTCAACAACCAAGCAAAGCAAGCATATGGTGATAACAAATGATGTTATCACATTCAATAGCATAATCCATTAATAACATGACAAATAGGCCCATGGAATAATAATTCAAATATTTACAAGATACCAATTGGATGGGAAAAGAGTATTTATATTAATATATGATCAGCAGAAGTGAAAATGTTACAGACTTCTGTGCCGGTGCAGTTTGGAACCGAGAAACTAAGTTCCTTCTAGATGGGCCTCCACCAAAGGCAAACTCATAAAAGAAAAACAATGAGGTTCTCAATCAATAATGGAAGATCTTGGGGGTTGAACATTGTGTTCAGAATTAAAGGACAAAGGGATGCAGACTCAATATGAAGTAAATAATTTCTCCAGAGTAACTTTTCTCTCAAAGTTGAATTCTTTCTCCTCTTTTCCATAGCTCGAAATTGGCCCATTTATAGCCTTAAAATGGTATTGAAGGGCCGATTCGGAACGTTTCCAGTATATGGAAGGCCAAGGATCATAGATCTCCTTTCGTGACATGGAAACCCGACAGCAAATTTCATTTTTGGGCACAAATCCTAATGTACGCGGGTTGTAGTGGTGAAGCCTACATATACACATGTTGTATAGTATGCAAGGTGCGTATATGTGGAAAAATATGTATTTTTAGCTCTGGTATTTACAAACAGGGATGATAAGTCTACAGAGGGAAATGAAAAAGGCCTTATGTGCAAGATAGCATAGGGTGAGGAAAATATTTCTATAACAGTTTCCCCCTATTGTATGAGGTTAGAGGAGTATCTGCAATGGTCGAAATACATTATAAACAACCCAAAAGTGGAGTGATGGGGGATCAACTGGAAGAACTAGTTTTTGATTACATTCTTCGTTGAATTTGCATACATGTCTGCCAATCGAATTACACTGCAGATCCATGTGAAAATATACCAAACAATTGTCCATGGCCATGAATAGGAAAATACAAATGTGGTTACATGCCAAAGGTTGTCACAGTCACGAACAAGGTCCAGTAGAACCAGTCTCAAAATCAATATGAAGATATATGTTATACAATGGTGTACAATCTGATCTCCCATGATCACTGAATACATATAGGTATTGGTCCAATGAAAAGGAAGCAACAGCTCAGGAAAGATGCGGCCACATACTGATGTCTTCAAGTCTTCTACACAATCTGCCAAGGGTGCAAGTCTACATCATGTGAATAAACGAGTTGAGGTCGAACACAATGAGACATCGCTTGATTACTGGTCATTGAGGTATATCGTTAACAAACATGAGACAACCTATCGATAATGAAAGTGGGTATCAAGGAATCAAGTACATTCTTACAAGTGTGAATAAAGGATTCGGTGTCGAACACTTGAAGAATCCATCGATCAGGAGACATTGATGTATTCCCAACTGTCGATGGCGAGAGAACCTGCCACTAATGGCTACAAGCCTCAAGGTACTCATAAGACTCTAGGTATTGTTTCTAGAATAGATGATCTGAAGTCAATGGAAGGAGACTCACTGAAAGGAGAGCATTAAGGCATCTCTCATCATTCAGCACGAGGTACAAAGCAGGAGCTTCATGATTTGGAGGAAATCGAATGAAGAACATGTTCATGAACCAATGACCATGTGTGTCTTTTGCGTGTGTCAAGTGAAAGAAGTACACGAAAAAGACCCTCTAAATAGCAGCCAAAGAGGAAAATTGTTGACAAAGGAGAGGAAACCACCAATAAGGCTAATGGCATCCAAGACATTGCACGAATCTTAATGTGTGAATAGATGTCTTGTCGTCGAACACAAGGGAAACCACCCAGTCAATGACCAATGATGAAATGTCGACTGTTGGGTTCAAGGTTACCTACCAATGATGAAAGTAGGACCAGGGTGCATGATAGGACTACAGTATCATGTGATTCTGAGACAAACTGAGGGTATGGCTTACATGAAAAGTCAATAGTTCTGAGAAATGGCCAACATGGGTTGATAGACTTCCTTTGAACAAGAGCATGAGACATATGGAAGACTCCAGCAACATAGACTCAATGATGAAACCATGAGATGCAGGAGGCATCAATGAAATTCTTTATAGGGAATGGAAGAATAACCAGTCGGTAGAGAAGACTTTGTAACGAGCTCAGCTTCCTAAGGCCATGATAAACCCAAAATTATGATGACAAATGGACTCAATAACTTTTTTCTATGTTCAAAGGTGACACGATTGCTGCCAATATAGGATAATACTCCCTTTCTGCCCATCTTTTTTTGTTTTTTCATAGACAAATGAATGCTATATTGATACAGAGGAGGAAACAAGTGTCGCAAGTAAGAAAAACTAGTTCCAACAGTGGAACATACCTATGGTCAATGCAAGGAGATGCATGCAGGAGATGGAAACTCGGGGGAATGTTCCCTCTTGGATATAGGGTGTAAAATTGTGAAGGATATAAATGAGGCTCTGCTTGGTTGAGGATGCAAAAACTGTTGAGGAAAATAGTTTATAACACAAAGCGAGAACCGGCTAAAGGCTCAATACTGCAAGAAAGGGCATGAGATGCAATCACAACTTAATGCCAAAAAAATGTCCTTTTTCATGACATTTAGTCTACTTGGTGTGAAAAAAGGGATAAACTTGTGCCAAATAGACGTCCTTCAAATCCAATTTACGAGTGTGAAAGAGACAAGTTCACTCGACAATCTTTTCGCTTTTTGAAGACAAGTTGGAAAAGAGATTAAATTAAACTCGGTTGGGAGTCCTCTAGGTATAAGGCAGCATGTTTATGAGTGAGAAATGAGGCCCAGAATAAATTCATGTACTCTCTATAAGGGAGTCCTGGTCCTATGGAAAAAATATTTGCATGGGCACCAAATGAAGCAGGGGATCTAACTAGGGTACCCATGTTTGGTAAGTCTCTACCACTTGATAATGACAACACTTATAGTAGATGGAAGGTTCTATGTCACAACAAATGGGTTCATACCTAAGGCATAAAAGTGACAGTTATAGGACAATGCAAAAATGCATGATGAAATGGATACTAATCTTATATGTTGGGTAGTGAAAATACCTACTCGTGGTGACGAACGGCCAACATAACATTGAAATATGCAAGAATCCCTAGTGAAAACTACAAAAACCACCTCAATCCACTTATGTATTAGTCCATTAGGCAAAAAAATGACTCAAAACTATAGAAAGTAGGTAAAAAAATTTATAAATAGTAACAAAACCAAAAATTACTATGTCATTTTGACTTTTTACCCAAATAGTGAAAATTGGACCAAATTACCTCTGAGATTCAACTGGTGATTGCGGGAGAGTCAGGAGACTAAATCAGAAACTATTTGGACCAGGTAACTCCTCTTCCCCTCCTCTTCCTTTCTAGTGGGTTAAATTTTTAAATTAGGTTTCAAAATTTGAGTAAATTAGGGCGCAAATTGGGTAACTCGGTCTACATGAGATGCCATTTATCGGGTCGTTTATACGTAGGGTTATACGCGACTGTGTAAACTACAAGGCGTGTATACCCATCCCTATACATGACTGTAAATGAAGCAGCTCGCGTACAAGTCTGTAATCGATAACTTATATGGTTACTAACTCAAATTTTGACTTTTATCTAGCAGGATGGTGTTGGAATGGAGGGAAAGGGAGCATGAAGAGGTAGATGTTGTTGTGGACAGAGATCTGGAGGCCCGAATGGACTTGAAAATATGTGGCTTATATAAATTTTGGGCACTCAAAGGGATGAGGGCCCAGGTGAGGTTGCTTAAGATGCTTGTGGGTTACTGGGACACTGACAGTGAAAGCTTCAACCTCGATGGGAAACCATTGAGGATTGAAGTAGAGGATATCTACTTTTTGACTGGATTAACGCGTTGAGGTGAGGTCGTAAACCTCAAATCATGGGGAGGAGGGAGAAGAATGAAAATAGAGAAGCACATAGACGCCCATTGTGTAGCAGGACTCTTAAGGTTGGGAGTCAACTCCCCATCCGAGCGATAAACAATATCAGACTCAAGATTGTTGTCCTCGTGTTGACCACGATCACAGGATCAGCTTCACTGCACCAGGCATCAAGGTTGCTCATGTTCTATGATGTAGAGTGCTTGAGACCCACAGTATATGATTGTTGTACCTCACTACTGGCTAATATGAAGAGCCAGTTGATATAGTGCAAACAGGGTAGCAAGAGGAACTTAGGGTTTTCCTCTATCTTATGTGTTTTTTTCTTCAAGCAGGTTCCAGGTTTAAGACCTAGAGTCGATATTCTTCCGAGAGGACCTCGCGATCTAGCCATGGCATAGTGGACTGAGGTAATGAGACAGAAATAGGGAGATAGGGTGCTCACACCTTACAACGAGGATTTCTTCTATTGGTGACAGCGATAGGTCATTGCTCTGGATGACTATCCCTATGCAGGGATCGACTTCATAGGGGACCCTGACATGCCACTCCCACCAAGGGCCACCTACGGGGACATAGGTACATCGAATGTTTTTAAATATTTCATTTTTTTGTATTTTTGTATAGTAAAACAAAAATATTTTTGGATGATGCTTAAGTACTAACTAGACACTTGTGTGACATAGACGTGGGTCCGCGATGGCCGAATGGGCTTCCTCGACATCGTCAGAGGCACCGGGGAGATGAGGCAGCGAGAGGAGAAGCTGAGAGAGTCCTTCAAAACATGCAGGGCAACCTGTCTCGTTTGACTCATAGAATTTCGATGGTCCAGGTAGAGGATCTATCGGAAGCCATGCAACAGCAAGTGGTTGGTGTGTCCAAAGATTTGGTGTGACTCTTTCGGTGTCTCACAAATGTCGTAGTTTGTTACCATGACACACATCTGACACCACAGGCGTAGATGTCATGGATATTGTAGTATCGATTGTATATGTGTATTGAGGGTGTTAACCCCAATTTTGTACTATAAACACCATATTTTTTTGAAATATATATAAAACATGGATTTTCGACTTTACTTATATTACAATGTGTACATTGATGAGATGGTTTTCTTTCATTTAGTTACGTGACAAATTCCAATCTAAAAAAAAATAGCATAAGCGTCAGATACATGATTAGAACTCCTAGGAATGTGATAACAAGTAATAAAATCAAAATTTCGTTCTAAAAGATGTACCCGTAGAAATCATCGAAGTAAAGTAGGATCACCCACGTGGTAACTATCATTCAACTGACATACTACTAACTAGGAATCCAGGCGAACCTCTAAAGAGTGAATACCATGTGAGATAGCATCACGCAAAAGTTCTATAACGACGCTATATTTGGCCACATTATTCATGTATGGCCCTAGGCATACGCCACCTGAAGACACCAGTAGACCCTCAGGTGAGTAATCCACCCAAGCGACGGAAGCCAAGTTCCATGTATGATGACTGGCTCCGTCTACGAATCCTAGGTAGACCAAAGACTCCGTTGACATCTGCCAACCAAAGGAAAACTCGATAAGCAAGTTGAAGACAAAAAGAAAGGGAAAAGATATATACACTAAATTACATTAGTATACAAAGTGTTCTCCCCAATATTGGGGCTCAAGCATAATATATTTTCAAGTAGATCCCATTCCTGGGCTCGGCCAACATATTCCCTTCATAATATTCTAACTCATAGGCTCCTTTTTCTAAGACACGTCGCATGATATAGGGATCATGCCACATGGGTTTAAACTTGCCTGCCCCTAGTGGTTCTTTGGCTTGATCATATAAGAGGACCAAGTCACCCTCAACATATAATCGAGGACAGCCAGACTTATCGTACTAGACCTTGACACATCTTTTGTTTTCCTCGATAGTCGTAGAGGCGTCTTGACACTGCTCCTCAAGGCTCTCTAGGTGTACAAGACATTGCTTGAGATCAGAAGGGTCATGTAGGAGCGCGAATGCCAACTAAAGAGAAGGGATTTCAGATTCAGTAGGTAATATCAACTCCACACTGTGTACTAACTGGAAAGGGGAAAATATGGTGGCAGTCTTGACCGAGGTTTGGTATGCCCAAAGTGTGGGATATAGCATAATGTGTCAGTCGGACTTACTATGGCTGATAGTTTTTTGCAAAATGGTCTTGAGAGACTTGTTGACTGCCTCTACTTGTCCATTTTCCTAGGTGTAATAAGGAAAATAATGACCATGTCTAAACCCTAGCTTAGATGTTATTTTTTCCATCATTTAGTTATGAAAGTGACTGCCATGATCAGTGACAATATCACTCAGGATACTGAACCGGGCGATAATTTGATTGAATATGAAGAAGGCAGAAATATTCTCGTCAGATTTAACTGTAGGCATGGCCTCATCCCACTTAGTAAAGTAATCGACAACCACGATAATGTGTTTATGCCCCCCAGCCAAAGTTGGGTTGCAATCCATGAATTCTACCCCCCACTTGGTGAAGGGACCGACGGTAATGAATGGGTGAAGAGGGGTTGGATGCGAACGAATATTCTGAGTGAACACCTGGCAGGGGTGACACTTCTTAACCACTTCAATACAATCTTTAAAGATAGAAAGCCAGAAATAACCGACTCGCAAAAAATTTTGGATTGTCACAAGCCCGGATAGATGACCACCACAAGCCCCACTGTGGAAATCATTTAGGACTGACTCAGCTTCTCCGTGAGTTAAAAAATGACACAAAATATTTTATATTCCTCAGCGATACAAAGTGTCACTGAAGATAGTATAATTCTTAGCTTGGTACCGTACACACCATCGGTTATCTCACGAGAGATGTTGAGGGAGCTTCAAAGTTTGAATATAGAGAACAATGTCTCCATACCAGGGGTCGGACAATGAGACAAGGAAAATGTGTTCATCTGCAAATGAATCAACATGGATAACATCCTCATCTAATCGTCGAAAGTCGGATATTAACTCCGCGAAGACTAGTGATTTCTTGGATTTCGCCGAAGCAAAATCGATATCAAATTCTTGTAAAATGACAATCCATTTATTATATTTTCCCCCTATCATACACCTGGTAAGGACGTATTGAAATGGATTGACATCGGCAACCACAGTAGTCTTGCAAAGTAATATTTAATGGAGTAAATGTTGGACTACGTGAACGACAGCCAAAGCTAGCTTTTCAATGTGAGAATAATTAAGCTCAGGACCAACTAAGTTTTGACTAAGATAGTATATGACGTGCTCATGGATCTCATCATCCTCCTAAACCAAAACCATACCAATCGTCTCCTTGAACGCGGTGATATAAAGCAAGTAATCCCTACTGTAGTCAAGAGACTTCAGTAGAGGCATCAATACCAAGGCTTTCTTCAAAGCATCGAAGGACTCCTGGGCTCACTCAACCCATATTAAAGGGGTGTCCTTCTTCAAAAGATGCATGAAACCCTTAGTGATATTGGCATAATTTACTATAAACTGACGTAGAAAGTTAGCTTTCCCCTGTAAACCTTGAAGTTGTCGAATAGTGCGCGGGGGAGGCAATTAAAGTATTGTCTCAACCTTTAACAAATCTACCATGATCCTGGTCTCAGAAACTAGAAATCCCAAAAGACAACCAAACCTAATGCAATAGATGCACTTATGAGGGTTCAATTGGATTCTATAGTAACGAATTCTTTCAAAAAAAAGTCTAAGGTGTGTAGAGTGATCCACTCTCTTACGAGAGTGAGCAGCAATATCGTCAAGGTAAGCTTTGACTATATGCTTAATATCATGGAATGTGAAGGTCATGGAACGTTGGAAGGTTGCTCCGGCGTTTTTAAGGCTGAAAGGCATTTTCTGGTATGCGAAAGTGCCCAAAGGACAAATAAATTGTGTCTTGTGTTGATCCTAAGGTTTAATCTAAATCTGGTTATACCCTAAAAATCTTTCCATAAAATAAAATACTTCACTTCCCGCACACTCATCGAGAATTTGATCGATGAAAGGTGTCGGGAAGTTTTCTTTAGGACAGGCCTTGTTCAGGTCACGAAAGTCCATACATACTCAGATAGTTCCTTGCTTCTTATTCATAGGAATGGGATTGGATACCCATTCAGTCAAGGGAACCAGGTATATGAAGCCAACATTAAGTAGCTTCTCCACCTTTTCCTTAATAGCAGGGGCCTTCCGGGGATTGACATCTCTAAGACGTTGTCGAACAACTTTAGCATCCGGATAAGTTCTAATCTCATGCTTGAAAATACAAGGGTCGATTCTTGGCATCTCTTCATATGACCAAGCAAACACATCTCATAATTTCTTGAAGAGTTTGGTGTAGATCAAGATTTCTTCTGGAAAACAATCTGCACCAATATGTACGTTTTCAATCTTGGCAAGGGTACGAGAGATATTGATCGTGATGGTAGGAGAAATACTCTCCATATTTCCCTCAGTATAAATGTCATGCGTACTAAATGGAACTACGGAATGACCTACTATCTCACTCAAAGTAGATCAAAAGTCATCTTGTTCAATTATTTAAAGCTCTAGGAGAAAATAAGAGCGATGATGCATATCAACCCAAGGTTTTTCGAAACCATTCATGGCTTCGATGATAGTTTTTTTCGAGGGAAAAGTCCCATCGAGGAAGTCATGTGAACAAGACAATGAAGTCGCCCACACAGGCCTAATAATTGGATCATCCTCGTCCGTCGGTGAGGTAACAGGATCGGGATCGGTGGAAGAGTCAAGAAAATATTGATACAAAATCTACACTGCCAATAGTAGCATGGCCATTCCAGCATGTGACTGACCTTCACAAGGTGAAGACAGGGAAGGTAGGGTCCATGGATCGCTAAAATAGGAAGTGCAGAAAGAAATGGACCTCTCTGTCGAAACAGGCCTACTAGACATGGCGTAAACATGGTGAATCGGTGCCATGAAGTCGAAAGTACCCATAAGGGAATAATACATTCTGACATCAATATTCTCAGTTGTCAGCTGAGAATTGTCGATCACGGGGATCGATGGTCCAACAGATACATTGGGACAAGCGTACGCAAAGGATAATTGGTCGATCGTCACGATCTTCCCTTCATGAGGAAAACAAAGAGTACGGAATATGGACGATACGAAAGCGACAATAGCATAGGTCCAATTGAGTCCTAGTAACAAGTTATATTCAAGAGGTGCATCAACTAACTCGACCTCCACCTCTACCATCTTCCCACCTAACTGGACTGAAAAGGTAGGAAGAATATCGTGAGGGTGGAAGGAATGACCGTCAAAAGAAGTCAACATGTTCGATGATTTCAATAGAGTCGGAGAACCGAGAGATTTCTAACAGATCAAGGACATCACACATGTAGCAGCACCTTCATCAACAACCACACATTTGATGGTATTTTTTGAGTACCCCACATGGATTTGGAATGCCACATGGTAAGGCAAGCGAGGCTTTGCATCTTTGATGTCAAACTTGATAACTTTTGAGCCACTAGGTTCTAGAGCTCCTAACGCAAATAGTAAGGCATTCCTGTGTGAATGACACGTCTGGAGTACCTCCAAAGTCGACATCGCACAAGGGGTTTCACCCAGGTCCTCAAAAATAGAGTAGTTATGGGAAACTCTAGCATTTGGATTGTGGGTAGAGCACTTGAGTACTCCTTTCAAAATGTGAGACGATGGCTCTGGTTTTTCAATCTATAAAGTCATCTCCAGGGGAGGAGGAGGATATTCTACACTAGGCATATCCTATGAAGAGATATAATCTCGAGATCGAGTGGCTATGTGAACTTTCACATCGACCATGTTGATACACAAATGGTCGTCGTCTTGCAACATCGGTTTTTGACTCCCACCAACTACATTTCTGGCATTTTAGGAGCTCGAGGCCATGTGCTAGTTGTGTGGAAAAGGATTCGCCAACACGACGGGCTGTAGAGATAATATCCTCGCAGCTTCCACAAGTTTGGGGCATAAATGAGTAAGGTGATCGTCTGTACAAAGCTTACAGGGAAATTTCACCTTATGTTTCTCTCTTTCCCTCTCCAGCATTATTATTCATCTTCTCATTATTACCATTGTCCTTGGGTTCATTATTATTTTTCCCACCCTTACGATTATTATTACATCCTTTCTTCTTATTCCCACCTGGTTGTTGGTTAACATTTGGGTCGATCAACGATTGCATGGAATGTACATCCGCTGACTGAGTGGGGTTGGAAGACACAGATGAAGTTGGCCCTCCTGCAGAATAGTTTAGAGACAACTCTTTCAAATGGCTTGTCATCGAGTCTGTGTATTTTACATTGGCAGAAGCTGCAATGCCATCGACATGAGGTCTGAGCTTTTGTCTAGGGTCATAAGTTGACCACGGTGCATCTAGAAGAATGTGGTATAACATCCTAGACTGAGCATATATAAGATCTAACTATTGGGCTTTGTAGATTGCTTCCTCCTCATTGGTAACCCCGGATGTAGCAACATCCTTCGATATAGGAGGTTACAAAGACTTAAGAAACCATTATAAAATAAAGTTTGAGGTATGGAGGTGTTAATCAACCTCTTCCACCTACGCCACTCTTGGATATGATCTGAGATCTGAGTGGTCGTGTCCTAGCGTAAAGTCAACAGAAGTTCTAGGCTAGCATCGTAACGAACCGGAAATTGGAAGTGGTTAAGGAAGACCAAAACCATCTGACTAAAGGTCCCATATGCCCCCCTAGGTAGCTCGATATACCATTTCACAGAGACCCAAGTGAGGGTGCGTTGAAATAATCTTAACCAAATGGAATTGTCATTAAGGGAATTCGAGGAGCACCATAGATGAAAGGTAGTAACATGATCACCAGGATTCTTGCCATTATTTTCTTTGAATTTCATAATGTCCGAAGGAAGCTTGGTGGGGATGGGGGGGCATGTAGGATCATGACTCATAGGGTCATTCATCAACTTAGACAAGTCTGGCAGATTAAACGTGGCCAGAAAAGGGTGATGGGGTTGCGACATCTGGCCCCAAGGTCCCTGGAAAGATTGTGTTTGAGGAACTGCAGCCCATCCAGGGTTGTGGTAAGCACCATGGCCTTGTCCAAGATTGTAAGACCCTCCTTCGGGATAATTCATAAAAGACTGGTTGCACATAATTCCAGTAGGAATTTTTTGATGGGGGTTATACAAATTACCCCCAACTGGATTGGATCTAGGTTGGGGGTTTCCAAAAGCATGAAACTGACCTCCTCCGGGTGTGAATCCAAAGGATAGAGGTGGATTCATCATGCCAAATGTGTTGGTCGAAATTGGCATCGAGGAGGTAGGGGTATAAGACAGAACTTGAGTAGAATTTTATCCATTGGGTTGGTTGTTCCACCCAGAAACAAGAGGATTAGACCCTGGGTTAAAAGCAGGTGTTGAAGGAAAATCTCCCTGCGGACAGGTAGATCTCCTCAAAGAGCTAGACTCTTAACTCTAAGACAAAAAGTGCTTATCATGGTCACTGACTTCCTTTTAGATCTATACAAACTAATGCATGAGGAGGAAGGAGAAAAGAAGTACCTTTTATCGGTGTTCGTCCCTGCACACTCCGAGTTGAGCTCCAATCTTTCGCTCCTCGATGGATCCTGTAGAAAAACAAAGTACGACCGCTTCCTACTCTATCAAGATTAGTCTGAAATAGGTCTATCTACTAAAGAGACAAATTCATGTGAGATTGAACATGAATTAGAAAGAAACAGGCCAAGCAAATTATATTAATGAGGACAAAACATTGCTTACAGCCATGGATGAATTGCAGCAGTTTCGTCAAGTCCTCCTTGTCTACCCCTTGCTCAAAATATCCACAATCCAACTGATGATAGCTTCACTGATTTCTCCCTATGAGATCATAGGTCTCTTGCTGCCAAATTATCTCTGTTCCAGCACCACTTATAAGATAATAAGTTTGGTGCGATTCTCCCTTTCCAGTCCCCTTTCACCATTAGAAAGCTTGCTTATATAGCCTTGGAGAGGCTTTAATCACTTGAGATATCCTTGGGGAAGTTGAGGATTTTCCTACTTCAGTTGAGGATCTGCCCTAAGATCATGGATGGACTAGGGATTCGAATCCAACTGCCTTCCAAGAATGAAAATATCCTTCCCCCATTCATCTCAACAACTCAACTGCTGCCCAGAATAGGTAGAGCTCCCTCAAAAGGGCCATCAGAGCACTACAGCGCTCCCGAGTAGGCTTAAGGGGGGCGCCAGCGCTCCTAAAGACACTAGCACTCCCTCAAAAGGGCCAAAGGAGATTTATAACACTCCCAGACAGTGTAAGGGGGAGTGCCAGCGGTCCCAGAAGAGGTATAGGGGAGCACTCCCCTCCAAAAACTCAGTTTTTGAGGTGCTTTCAGATGGAAAAAGGTTTGTAAGCCTGTTGACTCATTTCTCCTCTTCCAAATCAAATGTTTGAGGTGTTTCAAGTGTCCTTCTCATGTCATTATAGGCATGACATAGGCATCATGGCAGCATGCTTTCTTTGACACTTGCGACACTTGTGAGCAACATGCGACACTTGCGACCTTTGTAATGATGACACTTGCGACACTATCAAAGTGAGTATTTTTTATGTGTAATAGATTGCCCCCCAAAGTATGAAGTTAGAAGATGAACTGATAACTGAAATGCTTTGTAGACCTTCAAGCAAGGGTATAGATGCAGAGAACCTGAAAAAAGCTGCACACAAACATCCAACAAATATTATGACTTGTTTCAAACCCAAGGCAGGCATACCTATGCTTGGGTGATCAAGACTTGCAAGATATGGCCGCCATAAAATACACTGCGGATCCATAATTGTATTGATAAAAAGGTATAGCCACCGAGGATACAGTGTGGATCTATACTCCGATGACCTGAACTGATCGTAGCCACGAAGAATACACAGTGGATCTATGAGATGACAAGACATATCCACGACCAATACAAAGTGGATCTATGTAACAGTATATGTGTCATTGTTCAAAAGAAACTCCATCGCAACCTCGGAAAAGTACATATCAAAGTGATCACTCAACCCAGGTTCGTCTTACCAATCCCGATGTAGTATGAATCTAACCATGTGAATAGATGTCCTAATGTCGAACATGGTAGACACCACTTGATTACCGGTCAATGATGTAAACCGTTAACAAGCATGAGGGAGATCACCATTAATGTCAATGATTCCCAAGGTACCCTAGTACATTCCAACGAATGTGAATGGATGAGCTAAAGTTGAACATCCGTGGAATCATCCGATTAGAGGTCAGTGATGTAAACCTGTTGTCGGATGTGAGGATGCCTGCCATTGAGGCATGCAGGTCCCAAAGTACTAACTGGTTTCTAAGTCTAATTCCTGGATAATGTGTTGAAGTCGACAGGAATAGGCTCGTCGAAGGAGGGCCTTAATTAACCCCCCATCAACGACACGAAACGGACATGGAGATGTAATTGGTAGATCAAATGAACATGGACTGACACGGGTATTGAGACAAGATATTTGTGATGGCTGACTCTCGAGGTGGATACTTCCCTTGAACACTGAGGCACAATAGCAGAAACATGACATGGACCAAAACTTGATGATGCAGTGGATGTCGTGACTTACGTCAGGTGACCCAAAGGACTGAAAGAAACTCAAAGGATTGGATCAGTGCAGAGGTTCAGTAGATTATAATGCGTGCAAAAAACAAAGTGCCATGTTCAAGGGCGACTCTAGGAGTTACTTGGTAATGTTCTCAAAAAACTGCTTGGCTTGCTTCTTTCAATTTTTTCCCCCATCCAGATAAACGAGTACCTCTTTTTAATTTAACGATCTCAAGGAGGATAACACATGCTCAATAAAACTCACCTTCGGTAAGTTCCTCTTCCTTTGTTTAACGAACTGGAAGAAGTAAGGGTTCGATCCCATATGGGCCTGTCGATGTTTTGTTTAGCGAGTCCAAAGACAGAAAACTCAAAGGTTTTTCATGATTATAGGTTCTGGAAAAACACTTAAAAGAGAACTCTCTCAGTTCCTTTTTCATAAAGTAGTTTGACGAGACCGAAAAAGAGATAAACTATTGCTCAACAGACGTTTTCTTCAAATACTTTAATGAGCGTGAAGAGAACAAGATCGCTCAGTAATCTTTCCATGTTTAGAGAGTCTGAAAAGGACTTAAAGGTGACTCCAGTGTTGTCCTTTTTCGTAATGTTAGTCTTGCGAGGCCTAAAAAGAGATAAATTATCACTCGAAAAATGCCCTTTCAAACCATTTAACGAGTCGGAAAGGAAGCAAGATCACTCGGCAATCTTTTCATGTTTAGAGAGTCTGAAAAGATCTTAAAGGAGACTCCAAGGGGTTCCTTTTTCATGTATCCATACAGTTCCGAAAAAGAGATAAAATTCTACCCGGATGCATTCTCATGTATTTTCGAGCACGAGAAAGAACAAAGACTAAGCTCGGTATGCCCCCAGCATAAAAGCTAGTGGATTAACTCCAGAAAGATTGTCAAATGCTGGAGACATGCCCTCCAAGCTTCGATTCATTCACCGAAGGACAAGGGTGGATGAAAAGAAGGTTCAAGAGAGGTGACTGTTTCATTTTTTAACGAGCTTGACATAGGAAAAGAACTATGCTCAGGACCTCTGTTTCATTTTTTAATGAGCTTGCCACAGATAAGAGAAACTATGCTCGTGGTTTCGTCTGGATCATGGATTCCAAGAGGATAATACTTTGGAAGGGTACCATGTCAAAGGAGAAAACATGGTCATGGGCTCCAGGATATCTTCGCTAGATGGAAGATAATCACTCGAGAAGGAACACATGTCGAGGGCTGTGATAGAAGTAAGGAGATCAGACTCCAATAATCCTACCAAAGAAATCACCATGTCCACTACCGGATCCAAATCATCGGAAGTTGAGGTCATGGGAGACAACGCCACATAATTGACATGCGGTGGGGGTGATACTGTCTGCATATAAGAACCACTTAGGGAGGTAACCCATTCAGGGCCGATGAATGAAAGTTGATCAATAGTCACAATTCTTCCATTGTGAGGGAAAGATATCACATGAAAAAGAGTGGATACAATAGCTTTCATGGCATAGACATAATCTCGCCCAAGGAGTAAAGTGAAATCCAAGGGGTCTCGGACTACCATGACATCGATAAAGACAATTTCCCCTCCCAAAGTTATAGGAAACTGAGGAAGGATCCCTAAAGGTTGACTAGTTCTTCAGTTAAAAGCTAACAGATTCTGTGTAACCGGTGCAAGTTGTGGACAACCCAAAGCGTACCAAGCAACAGAAGACAAAATACTAACGGATGCACCTTCATCTATCAGCGTTTGAGGAACGTCTCGACCACGAACCTATACTGTAATCTGGAAAGGAATGTGAGAGGGAAGACAAGGTCCAGTTAGAGCACCCCAATCAAAAAGGATGGCTTCAGTACTTGGAGGGGGTTTCACAGGAGAAGGAGGAATGCCCCCCGGTATGGTAGAGTCTGTATTAACGAGAAAAACATGGGCAGTATCTGATTTACTATCTAGAAAGAGAGTAGGATTGACCGATGATTGGATCGGATCAACCAATGGTGGACTTGGATAGACCACTTTGGCACTCTTCAGAGGAAGAGTGGGACTGACCGAGGAAGGGACTGGATCAGTCACTTTAACATTCCGCAATGGAGGAATGGGATCGACCGATGGCGAAACTGGATCAACCACTTTAGTTTCATTCTCCAAGGGAAGAATGGGGTCGACGGGTGGAAATGGATCAACCGCTTTGGTGTCACTCTCTAATGGGAGAGTGGGATCGACCAAGGATGAAAACAGATCGACCACTTTGGTGTCACTCTTTTGATGAAGAGCGAGGTTGATCGATGACGGAACTAGATCAGCTACTTGGGTTCGTGGTTCAATCGAGGAGGAAACTAGATTGACCACCTGATCAACTGGACTGACCGAGGATGGAACCGAATTGACCAGTCCATCAACCAATGATAGGTCGGAGGAAAGCTTACGATAACCTTTTGGAAGTTGAAGTTTTTCCAAAAGAGAAGAAGCCTCGTCCATACGAGGACAAAGGTGAGAGTAATGATTACCTTTACATAACATGCAAGGGAACTTGATAGTTTTCTTCTTCTTACCAACCTGAACATCACTAGTTGACGGGGTATCATCGACATGACCGACAGAGGCCGATGATGTGGAGGACCACATTTCTAAGACCTGGGTAAGACCGGGGCAATCCCACAGAAAGTGGTCACCCTTACAAAGGTTGCAAGGGAATTTGGGTTTTGGATTCTTCATTTTAATCTTGTTGACCTCATCAACACTCCCAATACTATTAATAGTAACTGGTTTGTTAGAGCCAACATCTGATGTTGTTGGGGCCTTTGTCCTTTTCAGGTTCTTCTTCTTCTTCTCTTTCTGTTTCTTCTTCTTTTGATCAACCTGGCTACTTGCTTTAGAGCTTTCACTAGGCGAAGAAGGAGAAATGGAAGGAGACTTGATGGACGAAAAAGGTGAAAATTTGACATGAGGTTGATGTGTGGGTGGTGTACCGAGATCTAAAGTATTAGGTGCAGTTGAAACATTGGGAGGATTCGGGATCACTGGAGTGGGGAACAACCAAACTGGTAATCCAATGATGAGTCCTGGAAGACTCAATGTGGCAACATATGGAGGACCAAAGTTTCCAAATGAAGGAAAGGTATAAGGTTCCCCAGAAGAAGGAGTTCCTCCATTGGTACTCCCAGGATTCGATGCCATTATCACTGACTCGACCTAAGGTCAACTAAGTAAAACAAACAACACACGCTATGAATCTGAAAAGCAATCAATCAAACAAACCTTCCTATGATGAAACCACTAGTTGGTAATGAAATCCAAAGTCGCGAGATCAAAATAGGAAGGGGCAGGGATAGAGCGGGTGGATCAGTTACGTTGGCGACCTGCTTATCGGACTTACGCCTTGGTGCAAGCTTCCACGCAGTAATTGTGGATTTACCCTCCAAGGATCCCAAGTGAGTTTGACCAACGTCTTTTCTAGGTACAGTGAGACTTCCCTTCACCGTCACCTTGTGTAAGACCCTAAAGATTATGGCTACTAAGGTCACCAACTCGTAGTCAGCCCCTGGGCGGGTACAATCGACAGTCCAGTCGGAACGTATGGGCAGGATAACAAGTCCGAAATTATCTTGAAAGGCTCCCACACATAATCGTGGGTATACCTTCCAGTGACCCCCAATATACGATCCGACCACTACAAACAGTTGGGCCACAGAGGGATAATCTCTGTAACTCACCTGAATGCGACCTCGTGTGTAACCCCTGTGTGAGAGGGGGATCCCAGCAAGCCAATATGACAATTGGATTTGACTCTTCCTACCGCAAGATACTAAGTTTGTTTGATAGCTTTGGAAAGTTATCCTTTCAACCTATTCCAAAGCCCTACACCTTGAACTAATGTAGGTTTGCTAACAAAGATGTAAAAAGTCTAATAAATTTTAATTAAGTGTTGATTTTAATGGCTGTTGTTTACTCAGAGGGTGTACGAAAGTGAAACTGATGGAATGATGACTCAATTCCCAAAAATATGCATGAAATATGATAATCAATCGTTTCTTTTTAATGAATACCTATTTAAGGGAAAGAGGAAGAGTCGTTTTCACTATCAAACACTTGATAAGGAATGCCTTCAATCAATTTTGTTCTCAATCAAATCCAATATAATGCTCCAACATTTCAGAAATGCAAAGTAATATACAAACTAATCACTAAGATGTATCTTTTTTCGTTTGTATGCGAATGATGATCAATTCAATGCAAAATTTCTCTTGCCAACTACCCTTTTAGATCAAGGAGATTCAGACAAGAATATGCAGATTTCACACAAACAACACACCCTTTTTTTTGCGATCAAACAAGAGAAAGAAAACCAAAAACGCAAAAGGAAGGAGAAAGAGATTGGATCAGATGACCTCAAAATACTAAATGATAAGAGTCACATACTTCTAATGTCCTTCACTAGAGTTCTCGCTCAGTCAGATAGGAGAGAAGAAAGCAGCGGATTGATTTCAAGCTCTCAACAGCGAAAACTCAAAAATAAGGGAGAAGGGCATAAAATATGAACAATAAGGTGTTTACTTCTCAGGAGGAAGTATGTCAAAGGTCAAAGGAAGAATCATTGGATCACAAATCAGCTCAACAAGTGAAGAAACAGGGTTTGGACCTCCAAAAATTGCAATTTTTGAAGAGATTTTGGGCAAAAAAGGGTTGGCGCTCTAGTATAAGGGCCACTAGAGCATTATAAAGCTTTGTCCAACACTTCCAGAAAGTTTTGGCTCTCTACTAACATGGGAAAGGGGGCGCCAGGCTCAAAAGACTCACAAAAAAGTCCAAAAACCCAAAATTTTGATCAAATTTTGACAGGCAAGCTGAGTGTGATGGGGTAAAGAGTCAATCAGCAAGTGAAATCAAATATGAAGGGGTGAACAAGGTATGACATCAATAAAAGATTAAGACAAGGTCTATGAGGAAAAATCAAAACCAAAAGTTTTGATTCGATTCCCCAGTGGAGTCGCCAGTTTCTGTTGAAGGAAAATCTCCCTGCGGACAGGTAGATCTCCTCAAAGAGCTAGACTCTTAACTCTAAGACAGAAAGTGCTTATCATGGTCATTGAATTCCTTTTATATCTATACAAACTAATGCATGAGGAGGAAGGAGAAAAGAAGTACCTTTTATCGGCGTTCGTCCCTGCACGCTACGAGTTGAGCTCCAATCTTTCGCTCCTCGATGGATCCTGTAGACAAACAAAGTACAACCGCTTCCTACTCTATCAAGATTAGTCTGAAATAGATATATCTACTAAAGAGACAAATTCATGTGAGATTGAACATGAATTAGAAAGAAATAGGCCAAGCAAATTATATTAATGAGGACAAAACATTGCTTACAACCATGGATGAATTGCAACAGTTTCGTCAAGTCCTCCTTGTCTACCTCTTGCTCAAAATATCCACGATCCGACTGATGATAGCTTCACTAATTTCTCCCTATGAGATCATAGGTCTCTTGCTGCCAAATTATCTCTGTTCCAGCACCACTTATAAGATCATAAGTTTGGTGTGATTCTCCCTTTCCAACCCCCTTTCACCATTAGAAATCTTGCTTATATAGCCTTGGAGAGGCTTTAATCACTTGAGATATCCTTGGGGAAGTTGAGGATTTTCCTCCTTCAGTTGAGGATCTACCCTAATATCATGGCTAGACTAGGGATTCGAATCCAACTTCCTTCCAAGAATGAAAAGATCCTTCCCCCATTCATCTCAACAACTCAACTGCTGCCCAGAATAGGTAGCGCTCCCTCAAAAGGGTCATCAGAGTGCTACAACGCTCCCCATTAGGCTTAAGGGGGGTGCCAGTGATCCTAAAGACACCAGCGCTCCCTCAAAAGGGCCAAAGGAGCTTTATAACGCTCCCAGACAATGTAAGGGGGAGCGCCAGTGCTCCCAGAAGAGGTATAGGGGAGTGCTCCCCTCCAAAAACTCAGTTTTTGAGGTGCTTTCAGATGGAAAAAGGTTTGTAAGCCTGCTGACTCATTTCTCCTCTTCCAAATCAAATGTTTGAGGTGTTTCAAGTTTCCTTCTTATGTCGTTATAGGCATGACATAGGCATCATTGCAGCATGCTTTCTTTGACACTTGTGACACTTGTGAGCAACATGCGACACTTGCAACCTTTGTAATGATGACACTTGAAACACTATCAAAGTGAGTATTTTTTATGTGTAACAGTAGGAATGCCTCCCATATTAGGAGTCATTTGAGGGATTTGAGAACCACCAAATGAAAATGGAGTATAAGGAGGTGTAGTGCCCCCAGTCCCAATGCTAGCATAAGGGCCAGCAGTTGGGATGGCGTTCGAAAACTGTGAAGTAAAGTTTGGCATACCATAGGGAAAAGGAATACAGGCCATAGGGATGGACTGAACATTATAGCCCGATGAGTGACCAAGAGACCCAAATGGGTTCGAGGCAAGAGATTGAGCATTCACTATAGGCCGAGCCATAGTAATGATAGGTGCCTCTAGCACTACAACCATTGTGGTTGGAGGATTCAAAGGGGTGCCATTAGCTATAGT
This sequence comes from Picea engelmannii, assembly GCA_009831015.1. Lineage (NCBI taxonomy): Eukaryota > Viridiplantae > Streptophyta > Pinopsida > Pinales > Pinaceae > Picea > Picea engelmannii. Next base: position 93,190 of record ML803456.1, on the reverse strand, counting down.
AGGTGTGAGAGTTGAAGGTCTCCCAGTTTTCTGAAGACTAGGTTCAGTACTCATCCTTGTAGAATCACAAGTCTGAACAGTAGAGGTGTGTGTACCACATCTAATAACTCTACGCCTTTTAGAAGGAAAAGACTCGAAATCCGGTGGTAACTGTAACAAGAGACGGGACCGGCGGGAACATTGGTCTAACTCCACGGTGACTTGAGACTCTAAAGACAAAAAATAAATACTAAGGCCAACTAGTAATCAAAGAGAACACCAAAATTCAAACGGCCAATATGCACACAAACGAGGTAAAGTGGTTGAAAGTGGCATCCCTCCCTAAAGAAGGTATGTCTCGCCCAAGAGGGGCCTGAGACTCCCTACTAAAGATCGGAGGTAACAAAATTATTTATAAGGGCCCTCGTGGGATTAACAACGAGTCGGTCAGATCCCCCCGGAGAGGTAATCCTCCATAAAGGATGTGGTTGTTCGACCCTTATCTGAACTAGGGTACCTGCAGAATAACCCATGCAAGTAACCTATTTGGCACCTAAGTCAAGCAAGTAAGCAACCAATGTATAACCAATGCACATGAGAGAATTCGTAAGTCAGGTCCACCGTATGGGCAGTGTAGCAAAGCCCTAAACCTTGAAAGTATCACCTCTCATGGAGGTAAACGCACTAGTAAGATCCCCAGATACGAATAGATCCCCAGAAATATCTCTAACTCTAAGAAGGTATCAGGGGGGTATCCCTTCAACCAACCTCGCACGACTTAGTGATTAACTCCAGTGTGAGTCGAGCCTCCTGATATTACCAATTATACAATGGATTTCTCCACTCCCTTTGTCAAACACATATGTTGATTTAATTGCCTTGGAGAAGTTTACTCACAAAATCCTATTCCAAGGCACTAAATCCTAAGCTAGTTTGTGCACCCTAGAAAATAAAATTGTGACTAATCAATTTTATATTATAGAGTTAATTTTAGTGGCCCTAATTACTCAAAAAGGTATGGTAGTGAAACTCATGATGTTATGACTCAGCAAGAAAAGTAAATATGAATATAATGCAAAGTCCTAACTTCAATTTTCAATGAATGATATGCTTCTAATAACAAATGCAATTCTGAAGTAAAAATGCAATTTTCAATTTCAACTCTGCAATTCTGAAGTAAAAATGCAATCTTTCTTTACGTGCATTAAGCCAATGACAAAGACTCAAAGGATAAAAAAAAATGCCAAGCAATGAAAAATGCCTAATATTTTTGTATTTTCAATATAAGAAAAATGAAAAGGCATGGATTGAACCACAACTTGATATATAAAACTCTATTGTGTATAGAAATAGATAACTCAGGCAGAATACCAAGGAGAAAAACACCTAGCCCAATGTACAAGTACAATCAAAATGAAAAGGTGATGAGAAAGACTCCGCCCAAAAATTCAACCACGGACATGTTTCTTGTCATCCCACAAGCACTTAACAGTCACTACAGAGACCCAAGAAGACTTAGCAAACCTCAAATCCCACCCAGCAACCACCTAACCAACAAAAAAGAAAAGAAGGTTGATGTACGCGACTGTTTACGAAAACAAATCATATGTATGCAACTTGCAGAGGGACATCCCGAGTATATACGTGACTGTCAAGCCAAAAACCGTGTATATGTGTCAAAAACAAGGCTAGGAAAGGGAGAAGGCTGAAATACTCAGACCCAGAGTGAACAGAGGCTGTCAAGCAATGATAGGACAAGAAACACAATAGGAACGAGATCAATCTAAGGAGAAAAGTACTCCAAACAATAAGAAAGAAAATTCAATCCCTAGTATGGTCGCCAATTATGTTACGAGGAAAATCTCTCTATGGCTAGGGTAAACCACAATAGACGGAAATGACTGCAAAAATCAACTCTATTCTCAAGTATGTTATGTAAACAAATATTCTAGCAAGACAAGATAAAAGGCCTACCTCATCCAAACGTTCGATGAAGTCCACCGTTGAGCACTTGACCCAAATCAATATACCTGCAACTATCCCTCAAAAACCAAGCAAAGCAAGCATATGGTGATAATAAATGATGTTAGCACATTCAATAGCATAATCCATTAATAACATGACAAATATGCCCATGGAATAACAATTCATATATTTGCAAGATACCAATTAGATGGGAAAAGAGTATTTCTATTAATATATGATCAGCAGAAGTGAAAATGTTATAGACTTCTGTGTCGACATGGTTCGAAACCAAGAAACTAAGTTCCTTCCAGCTGGGCCTCCACCACTTCAATCCTCCACCACATGTAAGCTCATAAAAGAGAAACAATGAGGTTCTCAATCAATAAGGGAAGAGCTTGGTGGTTGAACACTGTATTCAGACTTAAAGGACAAAGGGATGCAGACTCAATATGAAGTAAATAATTTCTCCAGAGTAACTTTGCTCTCAAAGTTGAATTCTTTCTCCTCTTTTCAATAGCTCAGAATTGGCCCATTTATATCCTTCAAATGGAACTGAAGGGTCGTGTCGGAACGTTTCTAGTATATGGAAGGCCAAGGATCATAGATCTCCTATCGTGACATGGAAACCCGACACCAAATTTCATTTTTGGGAACAAATCTCGATGTACGCGGGTTGTAATGGTGCATCCTGCATATACACATGTTGTATAGTGTGCAAGGTGCGTACATGTGGAAAAATATGTATTTTTAGCTCTGGGATTTACAAACAGGGATGATAAGTCTGCATAGGGAAATGGAAAAAGGCCTTCTGTGCAAGATTGCATAGGGTGAGGCAAATCTTGATATAACACCATTCCAAACCCCTTACGATTTATTCAATTTATTCTTGGGTTATTTCCATGCCTACTTTTTGGACTCCCTCCAAGAATTTCAACTTAATTTGGATATTTGCACAAGATCTGGACCCAAATCTTTAAAAATCACTCATTTGCAATTTCTAACAAATCCAAGAAAAAATGGATAATGGCCCCCTCTAGCACTTTTCTATATCTCCTCACTATGGACAAAACTCATAAGTTTCATCTCAATTGGACTAAATATGCTCCATTTGTGGCTAAAATAATATTTTGGCTCTAGATTTAGTTTTTTTTTTTACACTGTGGAACAATTTTGCCTACATGGAATCCTTGTTGACGTGGTTGTTGATGTGGGATCTTGGGTCCACATGGCACCCATATGTGATTCCATGTCACCCTCTTTGCCACCCTATCCTTTCCTCGTCAACCTTCATTACCTTCTTTACCTTTTTTTCGTAAATTAAACTTTATTTTGGGCCCCATCGTACTTACATGTCCACCTGGCACCTTCTTTGACCATGGATGGGACAAGGGTCCCACCTCTTTTGTAATATTTCCATGTGGAACCAATTCATTAGCTACAGGGATGGGTGAGTCCCATTCCACACCTTTTTCCTAGGGTGTGCACAACCTACATACCCCCATATCCAACAGTGGATATTGGAAGATGATAAACAGCCCCTGACGATTTCTCACCATCAACTTGTGCGAGGGTTAACAGCCCTCTGTGATGCGAGAGTAATTTTCTCCCATGAAACATGGAGTCCTCTCATTGGATTCACAACACTAAACACCCTCTATGAAACTACCTTGCTTCCATGAGATACCACTTATGGTATCACTCAATACCACCTTGCTTATGTGGCACCCACGTCAGCCTGGGGCCCACCACCACTCACTGTTGACCCTACCACCTCGCCACTATGGAATTGCAAGCTCACATATATAACAACTGAGATAATCAGAAAATCGACAGTTGTGGTTCATTTCGCATGGTGAATTTTTCTGGAGGTTAATGGAATCTCACGATGCGATACCACTTACCACCCAATGATAAGTGGCAGCCTCCTATTCATTTTGCATTGCCAAGAGATTCCTCGAAAACCATGTGGTTGTGATGTGAAAATACTTCCGTGAAACCACTTATGGTTTTGGTCACCCTGCCACTGTGGATTGACACCTTTCCATTGGACCTCCCACCATACCACCACCATGGACTTGCCACCATGGCAATCCATGTCATCGCCACATGGCCTCCTCGTCATTGTTGACGTCATGTATGGAAAAATACCCAGATTTCAAATTTTTCCAGAATTGCATAATTTTCATTTTGTTTTTGGCATAGGTCGTCATGGAAGCTCTCAAATTAAGCTTTATATGACCAATTTTGGCCTTGTGCATGTTAATTTGAGTATTACACCCAAAATTTGACACTTTTAAGTCAATTTTCTCAACAAATTCAACTTAAGAAATTGGGGCATTGCCCAATTTCGCCCCATTTGACTCTAGCTACTTTGTAATGTCCAAAATTTGTCCCACTAAAGTCCCAACAATGCTCAAACTGGTGTGAAAATTGGGGATTTTAACCCTGGGCTCCCTTCCTTAATTTCCCATGAATTTCCCCCAATCTCAACTAAACAATTTCAATAATTAATTTACAAATATCCTTTGAGCTTAATTTTGCAATTCAACTTCTGCATGTTAATTCTGGCCCATGCAGGCTTAGTGTTTGAACCCTAAGCTATGATGCCATTCTATAAATTTCCCCAGCTTAACCAAGGAACATTACTATGCAAAATACACATAAAATCAAAAACAATTTCTTGTTAATTCATTTCATGTAGCTTATCAGCCTCCATTTATATGTAGAATTAACCATATTCTAATACCCATGACTAAATGCATCTATAGCATTCTAAATGAACATGAATGAAGCTAATATATCATCTATAACATCACATAAAAACATTTTCATTCACAGAGTAAAATGCACAGCCATAAGACTCATAAGAAAACTCAAATAATGGATAAACACTTCTTTAAAAGAAATTTTGTGCAACCGGATTCTTGGGAAGGATGTTCCACCCAACCATAGACTTGTTATTCCAGATCCCAACAGAAATTCACCCTCGAGTTGGGGCCAGGAATCCAAAAAATAAAGGTGTCTCTCATAGTCCTCTCACAGCTCAATATCTCACAATCCACTGGTATTCTCCTACACCTATCCCTAAATTCCTCCATCTCTCTTCCTCTTGACCTACCCAACCCAAAGAATGTACCCCTTCACTACACTCATTCCATTGGGTTTCCCATTCATTTATCAAGGTCTCTCTAGAACAGGTAACCATGAATCTCTCTGTTGGGAACTCAAGAGAACTCACTGCCAAGAAAACTACCAAGAAAATAAAAACAAACACTTATTGTTGCAGTGCAACTCACATATGATCTCACTCTTCAGGTCTGACAACTTGGCCCTTCAATTTCCAGCCCCAAAATTCTCCAAGAATTCTCCTTAATTCGCCCAGCCTTCATGCTCTAGCTCTAGTGCTCTTTCTTTTCATGCTCTCTGCCTGTTGTTTCTCCAAGACTTAATGAGAAAAATGGAATAGGCTAACTCGGGAGCAATCTTCCCTCCCAAGTAGCTTTACGGTAGTCCCTTTCCGGTGACCCCCGGTGTATGCACCATCCCCCAGATCACTGCCCCGTAGAGTACACTGCCAGCACCATCGTATCTTGCACCACGATCCCCCAGATCACTGCCCCGTAGAGTACACTACCAGCACCGTCGTATCTTGCACCGGCCGAGTTAACCGTCGTATCTTGCACCTGTCGATTCTCGATGCAATGGTCCAGGGAATTAACGCAGGGATTTAATTCACCACCAAACATTCATGCCTTCAACCCTGCGCCCTCCAGCATAGCTTTACACACCAGTGCATACCCTTCATTTGACCAGATCTTGGAGCTAGCACACGGTAAGCCACACCAGCGCTTTGTTCACCCTTCATTTGACCAGAGCGTGGAGCGAGCTTCACAGTAAGCCATATACCATTCTTTCATTCTGCTCAGCTTGAAATTTTTGAACTTTCAGTTTCCTTGGGTGATATTGACAGAGAGAACATTGGTAAATGTTTTCAGAAATGGGTTCAATGCGCATCTTCGAAAAGAGTGAAACAAATTGCTCTCAGCAATATTTTGACTGGCAGTTTCTTGGATGTTCCAACTTATCTATTTTCTTGTGAATGCCTAACATTATTGAAGCTCGAGTGATTTTTCTTTATACGACTACCCCCTTACTTCAGCAGTTTCAGACACCTTGCGACCTGTTCCTTATCATTCATCTATACAAATGATTATATACTTGACTGTTTCGTATCAAAATGCCCTCTTCTTGAGAAATTGACTGTTCAACACTGTACAGGGCTAAGAAATGTGAAAATTTTTGCAGTAACCTTTATTTTTCTCTCGGTAGTTTTGCAGTAATGTTGATTGTCGCCTATAAAATGCTATTCTTGGTCCAACATCTGAATCTTTCAACAATGCTCGCTTGTTTTGTTTCATATCTTCAATCCGATAAAGTTTTACAGCCCTTAAATTAAATTCAACTTCAACTGATTCACATTTGGGTTTCACTCATTGTACAAGACAGGTTCATGTAGCTTATGAAGATTTTATTGTTCTTTTGTCCTGTGTTTTTTTTTATCTGTTTCACACTAGGTTTGTGTTGTTATGCATGTAAAACCTAATATTAAGCTACAAAGATCAATATTTGATGCAATAAAATGTCATTTTTGTTAGTTGCATTGTCTAGACAGATGAAGATTACATAATCCAAGTTACAATCTTAAGATAGCAGTAACATATGGACGCAATTTAGTGTAGTAATTCGTTAGTATACTTCAATTTAAAAATCTTTGTGATTGATACGACCTTCAGAAATGTAATTGCACTCTTGAAGTATAGTTTTCTTGAATGTTAATAAAATCATTCTCGATTCCTTGCACCAAAAAA
>ML803456.1:17685-52039 GCA_009831015.1 Picea engelmannii | reverse complement strand
ATTATGGAGGCTCAAGGAGATGTAGCCCGGAGGGGGGTGAACTCCTTTATCATCTTGTTCTTGTTGTGAGTTTGATGGTTTATTTGCTGCAAGTTGTGTTGTTGTGTATTTGTTTTAAGTACATATTTAACCATCTAAAAGAATATTTCCTCACATATAAGTATTTACAAGAAGATACATGAACTTAACACATAAGATTATCTTGCATAGTTTAACACATGAAGCAAGGTCCTGTAAAGTTTATTTTAATGAAGTAGGGGTGCTTGCATAGAATAACAAGTCAGCCTTCTATTTTCAGATCAGGCCCCTCTTAGACACTCCCTAGGCATTCCCCTCTCTCTTGTGTATTAATCGTCCCCCATCTTTGTCCATATTCCCAGCAGCTGGTATAACATTATATTTATTAAAATTCAGAAAACACATTTCACATATTACATCGCTTGGCTATAGCCACATTCATATCTACATTATACATTAATTAAACTAGGGATTATAGTGGGGATGTTACAGGTCACACGTGTGGTGATGTCATGCCTCCAATGGTCTAGGAGGGCTTCTCCAAGTCTATGTGTTGTTGTCTAAGGTGCAATCATGGTGGAAGAATGCCATGCCACATCTCAAGTCATCATGTGGTGTACAAGTGGTAGCAAACCCCATCCTCTCCATAAACCCTAGCATGACATCATCATCCAAATGCCCAACATCCAAGGAGGATAAGGGTGTATTTCATCTTTGTTTTTCATCTAATCATCTCCTAGTGCAACATCCTCCATCCAATGCATGATATTCTCGGGATTGTAGAGCTTAGGGTGTGGGCTTCCTACCCATCTCTATGCCACCATAACCATATCTATCAAAATTAAACCCATATGTCCATCATCCAAGGCCTAGAAGATGTGAGAGACAATATCTAAATGTGTCGAGCAACTAGGTTACTCAATGCTCTTCATCATAGGCACCATATCTTGCAATAGAGACACAATGTCATGCGTAAAAACCTGGGGCATCCTTCAAAGTACCATGTTAGGGGCATCGAGATCAAAACAAAGTATGAAATCAAGTCAATGTTTATAAGATATACTTGTCCTTGGATCATACAAATTAAGTTGTTACTTAAGATATAAGCCACATAAATAATTCACACCAAGCATCCCCTTCAAATTTCACATTAGCTCAAGAATTTATGTAAATTGGCAAGTTTGAATATGGGAGGACCTTCATCTAACCCTATAAGGTGTGCCAACAAGAACAATGAAAGAAAAGACCCAAGTAGAGGGATATTTCCCGGGGGAAACAATGAAATAAAAGAACCCTTCAAGATTAAGTGTGATAATAGTATGTGTTGAGCTTACTTCATGGTATATGGTGTCATTGAATCCATTTATATGAGTGCCTTTGTGGAGTGTGCCCTTACTCTTGAGTTACCACTTTATAAGCACTACATTTTTCCAAACCCATTTGCAAGTCCCATTTATAAGGTTTCAAGATATAGCATCACTGCTTGGGACTCGATCGAATGTGGAAAGAGTAGAGCTCAAGTATGGACTAGCTTTTGAAAGTCCTTTGCTATTTTATCTTTCTTTCTTTAGCATTATTATTTCTTTATTCTTCTTTTTTTAGCAGTTGCATTTAACCTCTAGGCCTTTATCCCCTCTTCTCATGAGAGAATGAACCATGACCCATTACCGAAGTTTATTACACTGTGACAGGCTCCAGGATGGTAAGTGTTAAGTATGGCAGGGAAACAAAATGTTACCCCTGTGAGGGCCCCCTAGTAATACCCATTTTCCTTAGGGGTGACAACATGACAATAGGGCACAGATGTTGGCCACCAAGATGAAACAAAAAAATTAACATAAATTCTCAAGCTTATGATCCATCATCCAAGTTCAACCAATGATCCTTATTCACATGCCCGGTATATTAAGCACAATACTTGATAGGAAAGAAGGACTAACATACCTCATGGTGACGTTGGCTTACCATCTCCCATACACTGAGTTGATTGGTTGTGATGAGCTTGGTTTATCCAAAGTAAAAGAGGCAATCTAATGGGGTTGTTGGATTGTTATGGTGGACATGTTGACCATCATCATCAATGGGATCATTGTCTTCATTGTGGGCCATGAGACATGATCTCTTCTAGTTACCCCTAGGCTGTGGGTGGTAAACTTTGGCTCCAACATGGGGACATGTTCTCATCGTAGAGGGAAAGAGAACCTCAACATCTCTTGTTTTCCAAGACTTGAAATCCTACAACCACTTTTAATAACACTAGCACTTCAGTAGCAAAGGCGGGGGGATGTGATCCACCTGTGTTAGTATATCGAAATCATGCTAAAAAGTTTTTTTTTTTGGCATTTTCAAAAATCAAACCAAAGAAACATGAATGCATAACAATGACAAGTAAAGGAAAATTATGAAATATGAATGCAAGACTAATTCTCATGAATGCATGATGAAAAAAATATACAATGAAATGTAAGGATGCAAATGACCTACCTAACCTAGCTACCTATCCCAAGCTTAAACTTGAAGAAGTCGGGTCTCCTCCCCATAAAGGGGTTTGAGAAGAGACACACTAATGGGTAGTGGGAGTCTCCTTCCCTCTAGTGTAGATAAGCAATAGAAATCATTGACAGACTTCTTTTCAACCTTGTAGGGACCTAGCCATAAATCATTAAACTCTTCATTCACACTTGGCTTGCCGTTCTTTTTGTCCCACATGAACACTAGCTTTCCTAGCTAAAAATCTTCCTCTTTGGAATCCTTCGTATCATTCTCTTCTTGAATATTTTCTTCTTGTTTCAAAGTGGGATATTGGGACCTCATTAGGAAAATGACTCTTCGACCATCGTTGTGTAAATCTACTTCATTTCCCTTCTTCAAGATTGTAATGGAACCCATTTTCTTATCTTTATACCTATCAAGTTGTTCTCGGTATTTCCCCCTCCTAGGCCATATTATATCTGAAACATGTTATTATTGAGGGAGATCATCCAATTTAACCAAGAGGGGAGTCTATTGGCTCATTAAGGTGGATCTCCTCTAGGCATGATTTTAATTCAGAGTCATATTCAAGAGCTTCCACATGAATCATGCTCTTGGGTTGATAGTATAAGAGGGTGTGGGTGTCTTTTCCTATGGGAATTGCGGTATATGACAAATCCATATGTAAATTTCCACCTGATGTTGCAGCCCACTTCCTTGATAAAATCATTGCCTATGTATCTAGTACATCAAGGATTACAACATCCATCACACATATTATCTCGAGATGAGTAGCAAGGTAGACTAGTAAGCCTTCTATCAAACCATGCACTTGGATTGCCTTGGAGTCAATTCCACAAATGTTCCCATGAGGTCTAGTGATTTCCACCCCTAATTGTCTCATGACTTTTAATGCCATTATATTGGTATATGCCCCAAATTCAATCATACAATTATTAACCCATATGTTGTTTACCTATAGGGTGATGAAGAAGGTGAGTAGTCCTCACTTGCTCGTCTAACATGGTTTGCTTGTAATAATACAGGAGGATCCCCAGGTTCACCTTGTACCTTTAGAAATCTTTCCACCTTGTTTTTCAAGGAGGGAATATTGATTATTTATGTGACAGGTACATGTACATTAAGCTTTTTCAATATACTAGCTATGTCAATGTTCAAGTCAATTTCATCATTCTTGGGTAATGTTGGATCAGGATGCATCTTAACATTTGTCGGTATAGGAGGTCTTGGTTGAGGAAATATAGGATCTTTAGAAGGCATTTGGGGCACATTATTTTGTCTAACATACACTTTTAACTCCTTCTTCCTAAGCCTCTCTCTTGCCTCCTCATCCATTTGGCTCAAAATTTCCATCCTAGCCTTCCTACCGACCTCTTTCTTGATTTATTTTGATTTCTCTTGAATCACATTGAAGTATTCTTCAAAAGACAACGTATAAATTGCCTCCAATGTGTGAAGAAGGTTCACATAGTCTGGGGCCTCATTACTAGTGTTATTCCTTGGGCACGCATGCTCCCAATGTGCATCCCCACAAGACAGACACCAAGGGGCCTCTTCTAGCTCTATGACATTGGTGGGGGGCAAGGTTCTAGGGACCTTTTGTTCCATTGAAGTTCTAAGCTTCCAAGATTGATTTGGCCTTTGTGATGGATCCTTGTATGGGGGATTCATTATATGTTGTTGGGCCCTCTCTAATTTGGTCACTTTATTCATAAGCAAAGTTTAGTTTTGAGTGAGACCATTTATAGATTCTTCAATCCTTTGAGCCCATGGTATGCCTATCTCTTCGGTTGGTTCAGCATTATGCACAGTTATAGGTGTTAGCACTAGAAGTCACTTCTGGATTGTGGCAAAGGTAAGCCCAGTACCCATCAGTTTTATGTCACAATGAATAAATTTAAAGGGGGTCTAATGGACACAGACTCGGGATAATATCGCTTTAACTCAGAAAACTGGGTTGATATGCCCAGGCAGATGAGGTCTTGATCTAACTTCAGTCGATAATTTGTAGTAAGGGTGAGTAGGATGAAGAACTTGAGGAGAAAATGTAGAGGTCTGTTATGGACATCCGGTCTTCCAGCAGCCTAAGGATGAAAAACTAAGAACACAAGATCCTCTTGGTTCTGAGTTTCAGGGAACTAAATGAAATTATCACTGAACTGAAATTAAACATACATCACAATTCAATGACAACAACTCGACCGGATCATCCATGCCCAAGTCATTCAGTGTTGGAGGGAAAAGAAAACAACAAGGGACTGATTAAAACTGGTCGTGATGTCCCTGTGATCAAACCTACATCACAAAAACATAACTACCCTCGACTGGATCATCCATGCCTGAGTTTTTTAACACAATTGTTACAGAGAGACAGAAGGAAACTAACTTACATTAAACAAGAAGTCTCAAAATACAGATACATAACCAGAAAACCAGAGTATTCATTAAAACTTTACAATGCGGGAGCGTAGCTCAACCATTGACCATAACAAAATATCAAAATTAATTATTTATACTCAGAACAACTCGCTCCCACCAGGGATGCACTCTATTCATTGCATTCAAGGCTTGGCATATACATCTTCTTCTGTCAGGATACACTTGCATTCTTCTTTCAAACGCAATATCATATCAGTATGGGCTTTGCAAAAAATCCATTGATAGGGGGACTTTGTGCTGACAATCTGCCTCCACGGCTAGCTTTTCCATGCTTTCTATTTATGGGGTGAAATGAGGTTTCAACCACCTCCCCATTTCCATTAACTACTTTCATCAGGATCGGGATGAAATCTGACACCCATGAATGTTCCAGGAGACATTCACAGCTCCTTCAAGTCAATCACGACGCCTCGAGACCACGTAGATCTTCCTCTGTGAGAAATACGAGCGCTCTCGACTCTTGCATGGCTCATCTCTATCGCTTCATGCGACCTGGGGCTCCTATGTGAAACTCAGGATTTCTCATTTCGAGATTCTTCACTCCACTTGATTCAACATATCATGATGCTCGAATTCGCGAAATAGCCCATCCAGATTAACGGTCGGATTTTCTTGAAATTTATCGGCTAGGATGCTCGCTTGAAAACCTCGACTGTTCGCCGCTCAATAGGCTCTTACTCCTCTTTATGGCCTTGCTTCTTATATAACCACTCGTTGTAATCGTGGGCCCAAGTTTTGGGCACTTCGCGACTTTGTGTTTCACAAGTTTATGTTGTGCTCCATGCTAAAACCTTCGAGTCGAGAAATCACAAATTCTCAGATCAACTGCCACGCATCCCTTCAAATCGGATGGCCCAGATGGATATCGGCATTTCAGGACTTCGGGACTTTGGAATTTCAGGACTCAGGAAATCTATGCATTCCTCATTTCAACTTTCCCGAAATGACTTTCTCCATGATTCGAATCGGGTGCCATGCATCCTGTTGGATCGAACGGCTCATGTTGGTTTCGGATTTCAGGGGTTCGGACCTTTTACAAATAACTTCAACAGTGTTAAGAACTCCCAATTCCCACAACTATTATTCTTCATCGATCTCTAAACTTTGAAATGTAAATTCCTTCGCCCAACTGAACTTGCTCGCTTGCTTGATTTGAGTCCATCTCAGACCGCTCTTAGTGTTGCGCTTGTGCTCATTGTTGCGGCATTAGTAAATAAATACTTGAATGAATGGTTGAGGGCTTGGGAAAGAAAAAGGATCAATGAAAGAGGCAGAGAGGGCAGTGATTAACCCAGAGAGAACAAAATCTTGGGGTCGAGACTTCTCAGAAAGGATTACACAAAACAAAGGTCGCTAAAACGATTGAGGACAAACATAGAGCAAATTACAAGATGAAAGGGGAAAAATTAAGGTTTGGTCGACAAAAGGAGAAAGGCAAGGCAAAAAACTACAGACTTGGGTAGAAACTACCAACCCATGAGACTACGACAAGTTTGTGTGATAACATTTGGCTCCACAATGGATGGCATGCTCCCTGCGAGCTACCAAGAACAAGTAGTTCCAGTGCCTTTGCTTTGGGTTATGGAGTCTCTTATTGAAAATGAAAAACTAAAACAAAATAGAATAGGGGTGATATTTACAAAGGTGGAATGTCAGATATGACCTAAACAAAATATTTCTTCAAAAAATGTCCATTTACAGGGCTACCAAAAAATTCAACACCCTCCAAATTCTACAACTTGTAAGTATTGTTTGGAAACACCTCAGAGATTTTGAAGGGGCCAAACCATAGGGCTTCAAATTTATCATTTTTTCCCTTGACCTGTTTGGGTGAATCCCATTTGAGTACAAGATCTCCCGGCTGGAAATCCTCTTTTCTTACTTTCCTATCAAAGGCCTGCTTGATTCTTTGTTGATGTTCTTGTGCTTTGTCCAGTAGATGCTCCCTAGTATGTTGCACTTCTACTAGCTGTTGAATTCTTCTGATCATATCATCAGGCTCCCCTTGGTAGTCTTGGAATAATTTTTCCACTGGCAAGGCAAGCTGAGAAGGAAATATGGCTTCAACTCTGTATATAAGCTGACAAGGAGAGACACCAAGAGATCTCTTTGTTGTCACTCTATCGGCCCATAGAGAAAATTTGAGCTTTGAATCCCATGCTTTATTGTTGTCCTCTAGTAGTCTTTTGATAATTTTTATAAGGCTCTTGTTAGAAGACTCTGCCAATCCATTCCCTTGGGGATAGTATGGAGTTGAGTGAATCAGTGAAATTCCAAACTGTTCACAAAACTTAATCAAGGGTTTGGCTTTGAACAATGCAATGTTATCAGTGACAATTCTTTTCAGACATCCGAACCTTGCTATAATATCCTCCAGAAAACCAATGATTAGTTTGTGAGAAGCACTCCTTGTGGAGATAGCTTCTATCCATTTGGTAAAGTAATAAGTGGCAGTCAAGATCCACCTGTGATGTCCACTTGAAGCAGGATGAATTTCCCCAATAAAATATAGGCTTGATTGTTGAAAGGGTCTAGAAGCTACCACAGGCTTCAATGATAAAGACTTGAGTTGTTGTTTCCCGGAGAATTTATGGCACTTAACACAAGCCCTAATTTTTGCACATACATTGATGAATGGAGTAGGCCAGAAATACCCAGCCGTGAGAATATTATAGGCCGTGGTCCTCCAGAAGTGATGCCCCCCACGTAATTTGTCATGAAAATCAAAAATATTTTTTGGGGCTTCTTGTGGGTCTAAACATATCAGAAGCACTCCTAGAGGGTATTTCCAATACAATAGATAGTCAATAAGGCAACATCTAATTGCTTTGAGATTTAAAGCTCTTGCCTTGATTTTTCCCATTCCATCAAGAGGTCTCAACTCTTGTAGAAAAAATATAATCTCTTTGTACCAGGTGCATTCTGCCAATGGAGGGATGACTAGTGGGCCTGTATGAGACAACTCGGCTTGCTGATTTTATGAGCAGGTATTGATGAAGTTAACCCCCAAAACTAGGCAATTAGATTCAACCAACAGATTGGCTAAACCTTGGCCTTTAACTAGTTTGGTGGGCTTTATTTCCAGATCAAATTCAAGGATTTTGGCAATCCATTTGCTCCTTCTTCCATCTATGTCAGGTTGAATGAGAATGTCCTTCACAAAAGTTGAAGGAACATATGCAATAACCTTTGAATGTAGGACATAGATCCTGAAAGCCTTGAGGGATTTTACTAAAACATAGGCCTGCTTTTCCATGATGTCATATGTTGCCTCAGCATCTCTCAGTTCCCTGCTAAAAAAGGCAATGGGCTGCTCTAATCCTTCAACATTCTTCTGCAATAAAATAGCTGCCACTGTATCGAAAGAAGCAAAGGAAAAAATCAAAAAATCCTTGGAATAATTAGGAATAACTAGCATAGGTGCCTCGGTCAATCCCTTCTTGATTTGATCGAAAGAATTCCTGGACTCATCATTCCATTTTACTTCATTACCCTTCATGAGCATGTCTGTAATATGCTTCACCAATTCAGCAAAATTCGAAACAAACCTTCTATTTTCATAGGAAAGACTAGAATTCCTTCTTGGATCTAGGAAGCGATAAAGTTTGAATAGATTCTACTCTACTTGAATCAATCATGAATCCCTCGGTCGATACTATGTGCCCCAACAATTTTCCCTCCTGCATGGCAAATAGCGACTTTTGGGGATTCAGGGAGAGACCAAATTTTCTGCATTTCAAGAAGACCTTTCTCAGATGATAACAATGTTCCTTATCAAATCTGGAGAAGACTGTAATGGCATCCAGATAGATGACCAGAAATTTATCCTTTTCCCAAATGAAGGCGATGTCCAGGGCTCGTTCAAAGGTTGCTCTAGCGTTCATCAAACCAAAGGGAATTTTGGCATACATGAATGTGCCCCAAGGAGTAGTGAAGGTCGTCTTCTCTCTGTCCTCAAGCAGGACAGAGATCTGATTGTAGCTAGAAAAGCCATCAATCATGGAAATCTTGGATGCACCTGTCACCCTTTGAAATATGTGTTCCATCTTTGGCAAAGGATAATTGTCCTTCTTAGAGCTTCTGTTCAGGTTCCTGAAATCGACACAGATTCTTATTTCTCCATTATTCTTTCTTGCGAGGACCAGGTTGGCCACCCACTCAGAATATCTCAAAGGGACAATGATTTGGGCATCCAACAGCTTCTTTATCTCCCTTTCCATAATAGGCAACAGCATAGGATTTATTTGTTTTAATTTCTACCTAAATGGTTTGGCCTCCTCTTTTAGTGGGATCTTATGCTCAATGAAACTTGTGGCGTATGTTTTGAGATCTTCGTATGTTCAGGCAAACACATCAGCAAATTCTCTCAATAGCTCAGTATACTCGATCCTTTGTTCCTTTCATAGACTGGTTGACAACTTGATAAATTTAGAATCCTTCTCTGTACCAATGTTGCACTCATCTACATCAGCATCCTCATCGGAGACTTTACCCTTTACTGCTACATCATTTCTATCAAATAGTCTTTCCAAAGGAACTAGTCCCTTTGGGATATGATTGTTGGGCAGGTGGACAATATGATGATTAGCAATTTGTTCAGAAAAACATGAGCATGAGCATCCATTTCAGAATCAAGATCTTGATCAATGTGAAATGCAGAAAACTCATCAATGGTCTCCAGGAACCTTTTTATCTCATGATCATCCTCAAACACTTTCCAATGCTTGACATTGTCAGGTATAGAAGGTCTATATTTTTCTTCTACATCATACCTGAGCTTGGGTGGCAAAGGGATTCTGAAATTACTTGCAGAAAAGGCCAAAGAATCATCCATGGCATTCTCTTCTCTTGGAACAAATGAAATGTTGAAAGCCCAGAAAAAATTGTCGATTAAATCCCATACTTCATTTTTGTAACTTCTCAGCCTTGGGTGTTTGGATTGATAAATATTTCTAATCTGATGGACAATTAACTCAACATCCCCAAACACCACTATCTCTTTAATTCTCATATCTTTTGCATCCTTCAAACCCAAAATAAGAACTTCATATTCTGCCACATTATTGGTAGCTTCAAATTCTAACTTGTAGGACAGAGATATAGTTTCTTGAACAAGAGAAACAAAAACCACTCCAGTGCCAGCACCTTCCCTAGAAGAGGCTCCATCAAAGAACATTTTCTAAACATAGATAATCGGAGGAGAATCGTCACATAGAGTAAGGGACTACTTTCTAATTTCAAGAGGGGGTTCAGGGACATGAGTGAGTTGCAATAAGTTGGATCCCATGTCAGTATCAAGTGCAAAAATAGGATGATTGGTGGGGTCTGCTTCATCACTAATAATATAGGCCAACTGAGATTCTCTGTACAGTCTTCTATGTTCCCCCCCAAACACATGAATGGTAGCATATGTGAGGTCCATCTGCAAGGTTCCCCCAAGTCTCTTTATCCAAGATCTTGACAATAGCATGCTGAACTTGGGGGGAACATCAACTACCACAATATCCATGACCACACTTTTCATGGGCAACTGAAACAAGGTCACAACTAGATCTTTGATAACACCAAGACGTTGTACCTTCCTTGAATCAAAAGAATACAAATCATGATAAGCTTTTGTGATTTCTAATCCAAGTTCATCCATGACAGTTTTGGGCATGAGATTATGAGATGCCCCTGAGTCCATTAAACAATTATGCAACACCTTGTCATGTATGTTCAGTGAGGTGTAGAAGGGAGGGGATTAATCATCTATGTCTTCTATCAAGGGACCTAGAATGACTGTTGGCTTTTCATCTTGAAGGTTTACTGAGTCTGTGGAATAAGATGAAGGCTCGGGCTGCAATAGTTTAAAGAGGGATATTTTAAAATATTTGTGTTTGACCAGCTCTGAAAGGGGTACAGGGATTATCATCTTTTGAATTTCATGCTCAAAGTTAAAATAGGAGGGGGGCTTCAACATTTCTCTCACTTCTGGGACAAGACCTTTGGCTAGTGGTAGGGGGTTCTGTGTTTTCTTCTCCTTGATGTTGTTTGTTGCATCTTTAGCAGGCTTCTCTACTATGGAAGGCTGATCAGGGATGTCAGACTTCCCTTCTTTCTTCTTAGACCTGAGATTATATTTATTGGGACTACTATTGGTCTTCTCCCCATTACTCAGTTCATTTATTTGGTTGTCCAAGAGAGACTCCTCATATGCAGATTGGGTCAAATGGGGGAATGGGGAGGTGTCTCCAAGACAATGGATTTCGGGATCAATATCTTCTTCCTCTCATTCCTCATCAGTAACGAGGTTATTTTGGAGAGGGGTTTGGATTTTCTGATCATCCCTATCTCTTCTTCTAGGCTCTCTTGGGAGTATCTGAGGGGTAGTATTTGGCCTTATGAAGTTACCCATGTTATCAATATTTTGGGCACTCTTTTGACTCTGCTTCCCTTCAAATTTCGTCTTCTCCATCTCTGCAGAAAGAGACTTTACCAGCTTGGTCAATTCATCTACTTGAGGATGGGACGCAGAGGAAGTGGAGGTTGAGGCTTCATATCTCCCCCTTCCTCTGTCTCTGTCAACTTTACCTCTAAGTCTGTCAAATGCCAATACATTGGACTCTACTTACATATGAGCCAATGAAGTATCTCTTCTTTCTCTCAACAGGAGGTAGAAATCAGGTTTAAAAGCACTAGCATAAGTAATTTTAGCAGAGGCTTTAGTAGGCTTTATCTCAGCAGGGATCTTATTATACATTTTGTTGCATCTTTTGGAGAAATCAGAGACAAATTCTCCCTCTTTTCTCTTTAGGGACCCAAACTTTGTGATATAATACATAAAGTCATTTTTATCCCCCCATTGTCTCAGGAAAACATCATCTAAAGCCTCAATCCCAGCAATGGATCCAAAGGTCAACCCCCTAAACCATTTCCTAGCCTCACCATCAAGACTCTGGACAAAGACTCTCATCCACACATCCTCATTTTCAATATTCATATTGTCTGCATAATTGTAGAAGACAGCAAGGTTTTCTTCAGCAGTTATGTCTTCTTCTCTTGTGAATTTGGGCATGTATTTTAGGTAATCTCCAGCAGGGAGAGCATTCATTGGTTGAGGTAAGACCAAAGGGGCATATCTCGCAGCCACTATGGAATCCATTATGTTCCTAGGGGGATTATCACCTGCCATAGGGATGATATATGGAGGAGAACCAGAAGGGGATGTAGCGCGTACAAGAGAGGTTGGAACTGAGCCTCCTGGAGGAAAAGGAAGCAATAGAGGATTTGAAGAAAAAGCTACAGGGTTTGAGGGAACAGAGGTTTCCCTCTCTGTAAAAGCAACAACTCTAACAGGAGGAGGAGTAGTGAAACTAGGAGAGGGGAAATCAACAAGAAAACTCCCAAAATTTAAACTTCTAGAAGCCCCAATAGATGGTGTAATAGGAAAATGAGAAATGACTATTGGAGTTGCTATAGGAGAATAATGAAAATTACCATAATCGCTTGTTTTAGCAGTAGAAGTACTCTCTTAAAGGGTATTTTGTCTTCTGATAATTTTCTCTGGATCAGCCTCAAGTGTCACTAAAGGAAGTTGTGGAGTAGACCTCATGTGTCTGCCTTTGGAAGCCACAGCTGAAACAATGGATTCGCCTTAATGGAGTCACCAGGTGCAGGTTGCATTCTTCAATGGTTCTGATATCTGATGCACCTTCAAAATCAGAAGTCCGTTGTTGTTCTATCTGAGGTAAAATATTCAATTCATCCCTAGTAATGACACCATGAATGTTAGAACTAAAAGTCACCTCTGGATTGCAGAAAAGGTAAGCCCAATACCCATCAGTTTTATGTCACAATGAATAAATTTAAAGGGGGTCTAATGGACACAGACTAGGGATAATATCACTTTAACTAGGAAAACTGGGCTGATATGCACAGGCAGATGAGTTCTTGATCTAAATTTGGTCAATAAGTTGTAGTAAGAGTGAGTAGGATGAAGAACATGAGGAGAAAATGTAGATGTCTGCTATGGACATCCGGTCTTCCAGCAGCCTAAGGAGGAAAAACTCAGAAGACAACATCCTCTTGGTTCTGAGTTTCAGGGAACTAAATGAATTTATCACTGAACTGAAATCAAATATACATCGAAATTCAATGACAACAACTCGACTGGATCATCCATGCCCGAGTCATTCATTGTTGGAGGGAAAAGACAACAACAAGGGACTGGTTAAAACTGGTCGCGATGTCCCTGTGATCAAACCTACATCACAAAAACATAACTACCCTCGAATGGATCATCCATGCCCGAGTGTTTTAACACAGTTGTTACAGAGAGATGGAAGGAAACTGACATACATTACACAAGAATTCTCAAAATACAGATACATAACCAGAAAACCAGAGTATTCGTTAAAATTTTACAATGCGGGAGCGTAGCTCAACCATAGACCATAACAAAATATCAAAATTAACTATTTATACTCAAAACAACTTGCTCCCACCAAGGACATGCTCTGGTCATTGCATTCAAGGCTCGGTTTCTACTTCTTCTTCTGTCAGGCTACACTTGCATTCTTCTGTCAGACGCAAGATCATATCAGTATGGGCTTTGCAGAAAATCCATTGACAGGGAGACTTTGTGCTAACAATCTGCCTCCACAACCAACTTTTCCATGCGTTCCATTTATGGGGTGAAACGAGGTTTCAAACACCTCCCCATTTCCATTAACTACTTTCATCGGGATCGGGACGAAATATGACACCCATGGATGTTCCAGGAGATGTTCACGGCTCCTTCAATTCAATCCCGACGCCTCAAGACCACGTAGATCTTCCTTTGTGAGAAATACGGGCGCTCTCATCTCTTGGTGTGGCTCCTCTCTATCACTTCATGTGACCTCATGCCATGACATGGGGCTCCTATGTGAAACTTGGATTTCACATTTCGGGAGTCTTCACTCCACTTGATTCAACATATCCTGATGCTCGAATCCATGAAATAGCCCATCCAGATTGATGTTTGGATTTGCTTGAAATTTAACGGCCAGGATGCTTGCTCGAAAACCTGTTGCCCATCGCTAATAGGCGCTTACTCCTCTTTATGGCCCTGCTTCCCATATAACCACTGGCTGTGATTGTGGGCCCAACTCTTGGGTGCTTCGCGACTTCGCATTTCGTGAATCTATGTTGTGCTCCATGCTAAAACCTCTGAGTCGTGAAATCGCAATTTCTCATACAACTGCCACGTGTCCCTTCAAATCAGACAGCCCAGATGGATATCAGCATTTCGGGACTTCGGGACTTCATCATTTCAGGACTCGGGAAATCTATGTATTCCTCACTTCAACTTTCCCGAAATGACTTTCTCCATGATTCGGATTGGGTGCCACGCGTCCTGTTGGATCGGATGGCTCATGATGGTTTTGGATTTTGGGGGTTCAGACCTTTTACGAATAACTTCAACAACGTTCCAAACTCCCAATTCCCGCGACTATTATTCTTCATCGATCTACGAACTTTGAAATGCAAATTCCGTCACCCAACTGAACTTGCTCACTCGCTTTATTTGAGTCCATCTCAGACCACTCTTAGTGTTGTGCTTGTGCTCACTGTCGCGGCCTGTGTAAATAAATACTTGGACGACTGGTTGAGGGCTTGGGAAAGAAGAAGGATCAATGATAGAGGCAGAGAGGGCAATGATTAACCCAGAGAGAACAAAATCTTGGGGCCGAGACTTCTCAGAAAGAATTACACAAAACAAAGGTCGCTCAAACGATCGAGGACAAACACAGAGAAAATTACAAGCCGAAAGGGGAAAACTTAAGGTTTGGTCGGTGAAAGGAGAAAGGCAAGGCAAAGAACTACAGACTTGGGTAGAAACTACCAACCCATGAGACTATGACAATTTTGTGTGATAACACTAGGCTTAGAGTTGGCTTTGGCTCTAGGGGCGTAAAAAAATTCAGTCTTGGAAGAAGAGATATTTGCCTCAATCCAAGTAGCCTCTTCTTGGGCTTCTTCAAGGGTTTTATGATTCTTGTCCTTAAGCATGACTCCAAATTACCTAGGGTAGGAATTGATATAGTGGAAGGTGAGAGAAAGTGTCTTGGGGATAATTTCATTTGGGAATTTGTCTAAGAAACTTCTCAAACCTAGCATCAAATTCTTTAATAGTCTCATTCTCTTTCTTTTTTATCTCACCAAGTTGCAATAACAAAATGTTAGGATCGCACTTAGCACCCCATATTTTCATGAAGACTTTTTTAAAGTCTTCCCAAGTCTTGATGGCTTTATCCAAGAGGTTTTTGTACCATTTCCTAGCATCTTCAACAAAAGTAGCAGAGAAGAGTCGTAATACTACATCCTCTTCTTCATCTAGGATGGGGTCAAGTTGGGATCATGTCCAAAAGTTATCTAAATGTTCTTCAACGGTAGTGACATCATTACTATGAAAATTAGGTGACCATTTTTCAAACTTTGGAGGAATGTTATGAGGGTACCCTAGGATTGCATACATATCTAAAGGTTTGAAGGCCTTGATCATCCATGGCTTGTGAGCCATTGGAGATAAAGGAATTCTTCCACCAAACATAGACTTGACAACAAGGGAATTATGTGGAGGCTTCCTTCTATAGGCCTTAGTAGGATGAACACATTTTCTATTAGGCCTTGGGTTAGTGTTCTCAACACTTGAGCTTTGTGGAGTCTCCAGGTGATCTCTTTAACAAAGGATCATTGAAGAGTAAAGGAAGGGGTTCTTCCTTTAGTGGAGTTTTTAGGTCAGCTAGTAAGATAAGCCTTGGGATAATCTTACCAAAGGAATTTTGTAGGAAGGATGACTCACTCCTCCCCAACAATGATGCCAAAATGTTATCACGGGATTTGTACTTGTACAAAGCCCCCACGAGATACTTATCTTGTGTAACAATAAAAAATATTCACCATTGTCACCTAAGCAGATATTCCCCTCATTTTAGGGATCGAGAAAGGTCCAACACAAGGGAGTATTCCCTAATGAATTCAAGGGATTAAAAGTGATATTATCCAAGCTTATAGCCCCTTATATTGGTCATGTATATGGTCAATCTATGTCTAGGCTGAAACTTGCAAGAAAACGATTTCTAGGGTGTAACCTCTCTTCGATGCTAGATGTCATTTTCCCTCTTCTAGATAACCTAGATCAAGGATCAAGATGGACTAGGATCAAAACCCTAAGGTGAAACCTCTATTGGGCCTTATCTCTTTGAACACTAGCAAGAGACTAGGTCTCTTAATGCCTTAAACAAAGCTTGGACAAACAAAAGTGTAGAAGGAGAGAAACCCTTATGTCTCCTTCCTAGGGTTTACTAAAGCAAAGTAACATGCAACAAGAATATAAATTATCACATTGTATCATAAGTAAACACATTAAATTTAAGCAAATTACTTCTAGAATGTGGTGAGTACCTGCACAAGAGATCTAGCTAGCAGAAGAACGAACACAACTTGCAAAAGTGAGAAGACAAAAGAAAAAATGGAGAGAAAAGAATAGAATTGTATTAACCAAATGAATGAATGATAATTTACACCTGATATACTCTATATATCTCAATTAATGCACAATGGAAGAGAATCCAATGCACCATAGTGGTGTTCTAGAGAGATCTATACACACAGGAAGTTATCAAAGTTAACTGCCACCTAGTCCTAATTAACTAGTCATGCAGTCTTCAGTTCACTGAGTCACATGTGTGGAAGTGAGAGAAGAGCATGCAATTGTTGGTGATAAAACTGAGGTTGTCATACATGAGTGACTTCCACTAGTCTAACTAAGTGTAACTGGATCTAAAATGAAGAGAATATTCTCCTAGAATGTAGGAGAGGTTCCTAAAAAATAAAAGACCCTCAATAATGACTAATAAACATAGGAAAATAAGGAAAAAAATATTCTAGGTGTGTGTAATATCTCCAACACCCCCCATGAACACTACTATGGGGTAATGAAGAATGGGTCTCGGCAACAAGGGCCATGTTAGGTACCCATAAACAATGCAACTAATGAACAATGAAAAAATAAAGTGAGGAAAGAGGGAAAACCTCGTGGGAACCCCCCCCCTCCCCTCAAAGCATAATGTATCAAAAGAAGAGAAATATGATTGCTAGGAAATTGTGTCCTTCACTCCAAGATGATCACACAGAGAATGAAACTTTTGCTTAGTGAAATTCTTGGTGAAGATGTCAACAATTTGTTTAGAGGAAGGACAGAACTACAGGTCAAGGATCCTCTCATGGACTAGATATCTGA
Organism: Picea engelmannii; assembly: GCA_009831015.1. NCBI lineage: Eukaryota > Viridiplantae > Streptophyta > Pinopsida > Pinales > Pinaceae > Picea > Picea engelmannii. Next base: position 34,821 of record ML803456.1, on the reverse strand, counting down.
TGTAGTGCATATGGTTCTCGATATGCTTTGTCCAATGTCGTTGCACTACGTCTCTACAAAACTTGAGAGTACTCTGGATGTCACACCAAACGACAGCCGGCTTTTGGAACCGGATTCCCAACTCTGTAAGGAAGTTATGTATCCACAATGCTTGGATGGTAGTGTTAACTACCCATGTGTACTCGGCCTCAGTTGAAGATAGAGCAATAGTAGATTGCTTCCTACTAGACCAACATATAGGCCATGAACCCAAACTAAGAGTGTATCCAGATGTGGACTTGTGATCAGTGTTGTCGCCTGCCCAGTCAGAATCTGTGAAGCGTATGAGATCCAACTTGCAACCTACTACATAGTGTATTACATAACTGATGGTGCCCCTAACGTACCAAAGGATACATTTTACATCCTTCTAGTGTAACTCATGCAGCTCTTGCATGTACCTGGATACTGCTCCCACTGCATATGATAGGTGTTTAGTCAGGAGTGGGAGAGATACAACAAACTCCCCACTAATTGTATGTATAGAGTGTTTTCAACCAGTGGAGTGTCCCCACCATCTTCAAGTCTCACCCCAGATAGGAAGGAGGTAGGGGCAGACTTGTAGTCTATCATGTGAAATCTCTCCATGAGATCTTGAGCATACTTGTCTTGAGATATCTTGATGCCTGAAGCATCCAGAATAATATTGAGACCAAGGAAGTAATGGAGTGGACCCATGTCTGTCATCAAAAACCTGTCATGCAGAATCCTCTTCACCACAGCAATCAATGAAGTCAAGCAACCAATGATTAAAATATCATCCACATAAAGAACTAGAATCAAAAGTGAATCAATAGTCCTAAGCAAGTAGACATTTGGATCAGATTTTCATCTCAAAAAATTCAGGGACAACAGGTAGGAGTCCATCTTGGCATGCCATGCTCTCGGCACTTGCTTGAGGCCATAGACAGACTTCTTGAGCCTGCAAACCAAAGATGAATCATATATGAATCCATGTGGTTACTCCATGTAACTCTGCTCTAAGAGATCTTTGTGAAGAAATGCATTCTTCACATCCATTTGATGGACTTCCCATCCTCTATCTAGTGCAATAGCAAGGTCCAAACTAATGGAGTTCAACTTCGCTACTAGAGTGAATGTCTCATCGTATTTTATGCCATGAACCCACTAAAAACCTTTGGAAACCGGTCTTTCCTTATATCTACTAACATGTCCATCTATTGAGCTCTTGGTCCTGTAGACCCATCTGCATCTAACAAGCTTCCTTCCTGAAGGAAGTTGAACCAAATCCCAAGTCTAGTTCTCGAGGAGGGATTTGTACTCCTCCTACATGGTTGATTCTGAAAAGGGATTCCCTACATCCTCGCCATAGGTCTGCGGGTCTGAAGACTAAGCCACATAAAAATGCATAGGCAACATAGGCTTAGTGGCTATGAGTACATGAGGGGGCTCCTCAAACTAATATCGATTCCTCCTGAGATCTGTTGGATCCCAAACAATATCTCATGCATCCTGAAGAGTGGTATGTACCCACTTGGACCTCTGCTATGGCTCCTCATCTGCCTATACCGACTGTGCATCTGCATGTTATGAATCCTTTGAATCTGTATTGGAACTTAAATCTGAAGTAGAGTCTGAATGTGTAGACTCATCATCCGAACTAGTGAAAGGAAAAAAGTACCTACATGTGGTTCATGTGGAGCATGTGAGAGACTTTCCTTAAAATAAACACTACGCTCAAAGATGAGTTGGTCTGTAGAGGGACCAATGAGTCTATATCCCTTCACACCATCTGGGTATCCAACAAATATACATGCAATACTCTGAGGATCGAATGCTTCCTCTTTTCAGAGAGGAGTTGGGCCCATGCACCTGAGTCGAAGACACGGAAGTGGGTGACTTCCAGTTTTTTTCCACTCCAAGCCTCAAAAGGAGTCTTGTTCTTAACATATTTGTGAGGGGATCTATTTTGAATGTGATTGGCACCATTAAGTGCCTCATTTGAAAGCTTGGGAGGAAGTGATATTGCATGCCACATGCAAGAGGCTATCTCTTTGAGAGATATGTTTTTCCACTAAACAACCTCATTCTGTTGCGGAGTATATGGTATTGTGTGTTGAAATTGTATCCCATCCTCAAGACCAAGATTCTAAATATCTTTGTTTAACTACTCCCCCCCACTATATGTATGGAGGGCTTTGATATTTCTCCCTAATTGAGTCTCAACAATTTCTTTGAACTCTTTGAGATGCTCAAAGACCTCTGACTTCTTCCTGAGAAAAAAAAACCCAAGTATAACATGAGTAATCATGCAAAAATGTGAGCACATACCTTGCCTTGTTGATGGATGGATGTGGGAATGGACCCGTGATATCACAGTGAATCATATATAATGGAGAGGAGGCTCAATGAGCCTTCCACTTCTCAAACTTCTCTTGAGAGTGCTTTCCAAGAACACATCCTTCACAAACCCCTTTGGAAAAGTGGATATCAGGTAATCTAGTGACCATCCCTTTCTTGCTAATTTATTTCATGTACTTGAAGTACAGGTGACCAAAATTTCATGCCATAGTCTACTGATGTCATCAACATGTGTAAGCAGTACATAGGAATTAGGTTAAATAAACTTAGAAAAAGTGTATGACTGAGATTGATGATTTACCTCCCCGACAACAATCCTAGAGTTTTCTTGCATATCGAATATAGACACATAGTATGGCGTGAACTCCGCCTTTTTTCCTGAGCTAGAGTGTGTAATTTGATACACTGAGAGTAGATTCACATAAAGTTGAGGAACATGGAGAACATTCTCAAAACTTCCATGATGTAGTTCTATTCTCCCTTTTTCGATGACCTCAATTGGAGAGTCATCTCCCATGAGGATAGCAGGACCATTGCATGTAGTCAAAAAAGATAAGTTATCATGTGTGGAAGCCATATGGTGGGATGTGATTGAATCCATGATCCAGGAATCAGGTGAAGAGTGAACAACAAATAATGCATGATGATTACCTTTGAGAGCATGATCTCCTGGCTTCTTCTGGCTTCTTCTTGGCACCCTTGGGAATTTGATACCCAAGGTTGTTCTTTTGAAGAATTTGAGTCATAAGGTCTATTTTATTCTTCATGCATGCAGATTCTGGATGGAATCCTCGATTGTAATAGGTACACTTCTGCCCTTTCTTCCCTTTTCCACTTTTGGATACCGAGGATTCATTGAAGGATTTGGAGTACCCTTCCTTCTTTTGTTCGGCATGCACCTTTTATTTTCCTTTATTTTTGGATTTTTGATGTTGAGAACTGTTGCCATCATGTGCAACAAGTGCATGTGCTTTGGACTTTTTTATTACACCCATCTTGATGAGTTTCTCTTGCTCCTGAATCTCTCCTCAATGAAGGTCTCCAAAGAGGGTATAGTCCACGATGCTCCAGCAGTCAACCTCTAAGTGTGTAAAGTAAAAACAAAAACTAAATAATCCGGACCAAGTTTTGACAAAATGGTGAGAACCATTCGCTTTTCCTCCTTTGATTTATCAACCCTACAAGCCTTGAGTTGCAGCAACAAATCCTTATTCCTTGTGAAGAAATCCTAGATGTTTTCAAATCTTTTCAGATCTAATTCAAGTAATTCCACCTCTAGCATGTGGCCTCTCATTTTATCTTGTTTGTCTAAGATTCCTTCCATGGTGGTCCAGATATCATTTGGAGTTTTGCAATAAGATACATGAAACAACAACTCAGGGGATATGTGCATGTAGCGGGCTCTATAAGCCTCATCCATTCTATTGAGATATTTGGAATTTTCAATGGTTGATGTGTATTTTGCTTTTGTAGCCATGGTTAACCTATACAATCCTCTACCTTGGAGAAAAATCTCCATATTGTTGTTCCATTCAAAGTAGTTGTACGGTGTTAGCATGACAGACGACAGAGATTCCATTCTTCCTGCATTCTTCAATCTTCGGTACCTGCAAACAAAAAATGTTGGTGTGTCTTCTTCCTAGCAACATGTGGGCTCTGATACCATGTAGAATGTGGTGAGTACCTGCCCAAGAGATATAGCTAGTAGAAGAACGAACACAACTTGCAAAAGTGAGAAGACAGGAAAAAATTGGAGAGAAAAGAATAGAAATGTATTAACCAAATGAATGAATGATAATTTACCCATGATATACTCTGTATAGATCAACTAATGTGCACTGGAAGAGAATCCAATGCACCATAGTGGTGGTCTAGAGAGAGTTTGACACACACAGGGAGTTATCGGAGTTAACTACCACCTAGTCCTAGTTAACTAGTCATGAAGTCTTCAGTTAACTGAGTCACACGTGTGGAAGTGAGAGAAGCACATGCAACTGTTGGTGGTAAAATCGAGGTTTCCATGCATCAGTGACTTCCACTAGTCTAACTAAGTGTAATTGGATCTAAATTGAAGAGAATATTCTCCTATAATGTAGGAGAGGTTCCTAAAAAATATGAGACCCTCAATAATGACTAATAAACATAGGAAAATATGGAAAAAAATATTTTAGGTGTGTGTGATCTGAAACCAGGGTGACATTGAAACCAAACTTATTCTGGTTCTAGGCTACTTAATTAAGGTCGGATTTACAATTTCAGATCTATTGAATTTGATTGCATCAAAGGTGAAAAAATGTATTTATGAAGGCTTGCATCCGAATTGAATATTAACTTGGTGAACGTGTTGTTAATATCATAATCCATTACTTAATGCATTTAATAATCATAATTGCAGAAATAAAAACATGCATAAGAAAACATGAGACAAGATAACACTGAGTTGTTAACGGAGTTCACCAGAACCTTCTAGTTACGTCTTCGAGGTCATAAAATCCATGACCCACTTCATTCTCTTCTGCAAAGATACTCTCCTTTACAATGAAAATGGATAAATTCCCACATCAACAAGTTGCAGTAGAATTTCCACAACAAGTGAAATTATTGAAGATATTCTCTCATGCACAATGCAAAGAGATATATTATCACAAGCATGTGGCCATGTCTCTCCTACAAAGAAACGATCTCCTTTGACTGTACAAGGCTAGATCTCTCACAATCATGTGGCAATGTCTCTCCCTCAAAGAGATAATCTCCTCTCACAAAGGTTGGTATCTCAGAAGCATGTGGTATCCAATGGACTCTCTCATTTTCTCCATAAATGGATCCATAAAGTATGATAGCCCCAAAGGGGGTCTCTTTTCCCAAATATTGCATGAGGAGTTTATATAGTTTTCTTAACTCCATAATTCAAAGAGACAAAATCCACAAATTTAGGATCTAATAACCACTCAAGGACAAAAATGAGAAAGCATTTCAAACAACTCAAGAGACCCTTAACTTCCTCCTTGAGACTAGGAAACCACTTGTAATAAAGTGAGGAAGAGTCCAAACCAACTCATGAGACCCTTAACTCCCTCCTTAAGACAAGGAAACTAATTTCCCCTTAAAATTAGGAAACTAATTTGTGAGTTGGATTCTCTCACAAAATGAATCTATTATTTTTACAATTAAACAAATAATACGTGAGATTCTCAAACTCACTTCAATCATTAATCATTTTTCCAATATGCATGACTAATACATGAGTTTCTCATACTCATTTCAAGTATTAATCATTTTTACAATTTAAACAATTCATTCATGAGCATTAATTATTTTTTTCCATATTTTAATGATCTTCTCCATGGTGTGAAAAATAATAACTCCTTGTGTGGAGATATTATCTAGGTGGAAATATATGGCCACCCACCTATTCCACTGGCTCAAAACAAGGGTTTCCACCTTGGTAGTTTTTCTACAGCTTTTCGGGTCCTAAACTTTTGGGGTTCTTTTGAGGCCCTAAAAAATGTTTTTTGGGCCCACCACATTCACCTTGTTAACTTTATCTAGAGTATGATGGAAAAATGTGTAGTCCTCGGATAGACCTTTCAAATGAGCTATTGTGTTCCCCAAACAGAGATCGTATGCAAAAGTTACGCCCTTGGGAAGTTGACATACCAACTACCCCCATCGGGGCCCGCAAACCTTTTGGCGTTTCTTATTCCAGGGTTAGGATTTTGGATTTTCTTTATGTTAAAAAGGCCTCTAGAGCCTCATTTTAAACATCCTCATGTTCTTGCAAATTAGCATAGCTATCACACCTCTTCGCAGAGATAAGTTGCCACAATTCTAGCGAGTCATTCACTTTGTAATTTTACAGTTTCAGCAGATTTATTTATTGAATAGAAGCTAAGTTTCATTGTATCTTTGTTGTTTTTCTCTATATATCTATGTTAATGTTATAGATCTGTGTTTCATTTTGTTTCTCTCATAAATCTGGATCAGTGGTATCAGAGCATGCTACTCCTTTTTGTTTCTTAGTGCATGTCCCTGACGAGGTTAGGGTACAGAGAGTTGGGTCTCGACTTAGTTTCTCTTGAGGACGACCACTCTCGCTAGCCCAAGAAGCTGCCCATGGGGGAAGAGAAGAGGAATGAGGGAGCAGAAGATCCCATCAAATCATTGCTCACAAAATCCCTCGTGCAACAGAGGAACGAGATGTTGGAGATTTTTCCCAAATCCTTCAACGATTGCTAACAATAATAGGGACATCTTCATCAAGTAGTTGCTTTGGAGATGCTATGCCATTCAAGCTATAAGTTAATCTTTCTATTACCATATTTGAAGGTCAAATAGATGTGGATGCTTTGGAAAAATGGTTAAATTTGCTAGAAGGTTATTTCTATGTTCACAATTTTTTCGACAGAGAAAATATCACCTTTGTGCTCCTTACGGCTCTCCCCCATGTCAAACATTGGTGAGAAACTTACTGGGAGAAAAATTCCATAGAGGAGTCTGGAATATTTGGGACCGATCCCACTTGGGATTTTTTATGGATGCAGTCAAGGAGAAATATTACCCTGTGGGAAACTATGATGACTATTACATGAGATGGACCACGTTGCATCAAAAGTGGGACCAAACAGTGTTGGAGTTCACAAATAACTTCCATACCTTGTGCACCACACTGGGTATCAAAGACTCTTAGCGACATCTAGTTCTGAAATACCATGGGGCTCTACATAGTTACATCCAAACCAAAATGGAGTTATTGGACATCTCATCAATGGGAGTCGCTTATAAATATGTTTTCAAAATCGAGCAAAAAATTAAGCAACTGAACAAGCAAAAATTTGGGTCTGCAAATCTACAACAACCAAAGTATGGTCAAGGCAGTCCTAAATCACAAAACAATCAACCTCAAGACAACCATTCCAAGCCACAGGAAAAGAAGGTTAACTTGAAGACGAAGAAGGACATTGTGAAGTGGTGTGACTTCCACAAAATCCCTTGGCACAACACCGATGAATGTCACTCAAAATCGTCATTGGTGGCTGAGCTCAAAGAAATAGAGCTGAGCCCCGACTCGGACTACAATTCAGACAATAATAAAAGGATATGGATAATTGATGCAGAACCCACTGCTACTGTCATGACCGAAACAATCCAACCAGAATAACTAGAGGATCCTAAGGAGGGGGAGCGCCTTTTCCATTCACAGATGTGGGTGAAGGGGACCCCATTGCATTTTATTGTTGATAAGAGAAGCCAGAAGAACCTCATCTCAACAAAGGTCGTCAAGCAATTGGATTTTCCGACAACACCACACCCACATCCATACAACATTGGATGCTTCCGCGAGGGATGAGATCTTTGTGTCAACCAACAGTGTCGCTTGTCATATGGCATCAAGCCCTTCAAGGATGAGGTATTGTGTGATGTTTCCCCGCTGGAAGTTTGTTACGTTCTGTTAGGACAACCATATATGTGGAGGAGCCATGATGTTTATGAGTCTTGACCCTGTAGCATCATTGTTACTCTGGGGGGTCATCCCTACAGTATACCAGAGGTATTTCTGACTATTATACCGACAAAATAGTGCTGCAAAGTAAGCTCTCATACCGTAAAGTTTATCCTCTTCATAACTTGGTCATAAGAGAAAGACACTGCAACCATTTTAGCCTCGACCCAAGACCCTTCTATCAATCAGAATCAGATCAATAAGATTGTAGAAGAGCACCAATATATTTCTACTGCACCTACGGGGGTGCCTCTTCACTACCCAGTCAAACCAAGTTATGATAAATCCCTTCATGTTCTTCATGCTACTTCTTCATTGATAGATCCCTCCCACACTCTAGCAGATCATGTAGCTAGATTGGTTAAACAGATCCAACCCCTCCAACAATAAGTTCATAACAAATTTCAACAAGCTAAGCAAGACAACTTATTCAGCAAGGCAAGCAGCTCACCAAGGTTCAGATTCAACAAAAAATTCCCCGGGGACTTCACGCAATGGAGACCATTGCTTCCTAATGGAGGAGGATTGATCTAGGGAGAAATCGATGGTCACCCACCTATTTCATTGGCTGGCTCAAAACAAGGTTTTCCACCTTGGCAGTTTTTCCACAGCTTTTCGGGTCCTAAACTTTTGGGGCCATTTTGAGGCCCTAAATAATGTTTTTTGGGCCCGCCACAGTCACACCATATGTTTTAGCCAAAGTGTGATGGAAAAATGTGTATTCCTCGGGTATACCTTTCAAACGAGCTATCGTGTGCCCCAAACAAATATCATATGCAAAAGTTACGCCCTTGGGAAGTTGATGTACTAACTACCCCCATCGAGGCCCGCAAACCTTTTGGTGTTTCATCTTCCAGGGTTAGGGTTTTGGATTTTATTTATGTTAAAAATACCTATAGAGCCTCATTGTAAACATCATCATCTTCTTGTGAATGAGCATAGCCATCACATCTCTTCTCAGAGATAAGATGCCACCATTCTAGCAAGTCATTCACTCTGTAATTTTACAGTTTCAACAGATTTCTTTATTGAATAGAAGTTAAGTTTCACTGTATATCTGTTATTTTTCTCTATATATTTGTGTTAATGTTATAGATTTGTGTTTCATTTCATTCCACTCATAAATTCAGAGCAAGATCCTTTTGGATCATACCTCCCCACAAAATCACTTTTGGTCCTCCAAAAGTATGGACAGAAAACTTGAATGTCCGCAACCAGCTCCTAGGAAGAGTCTTACACTCTACGATGCACTTCCCCACTCCTTGATATGCATAAAAAAAAAAATTGAAAGGCCACACCCTTCTTATCTTTCACCTTTGTACTTTGGAATGAGGATGTCCATGCCAACACTTGCACCAATGCAAATCTGCAGTCGATTCCTTGATCTGCATAACAAATGTCTTTGAAAGGCCGCACCCTTCTTCTCCTTCACCTTTGTACTTTGGAATGAGGATGTCGATGCCAACACTTGCATCAATCAAAATCTGTAGTTGATTCCTTGATTTGTATAACAAATGTCTCTGAAAGGCCACACCCTTCTTCTCCTTCACCTTTGTACTTCGGAATGAGGATGTTTATGTCGACACTTGCATCAATGAAAATATGTAGCTCACAATACATGGATTACAACTTTTCAAAGCAATACCATACTTTCCAAGAGTTTATGAAACACTCGTGGATACGTTTATAATGATTGTCAAGACATGCCTTAGGCAAAATTAATGCCTCTCACTCAATAGTGGTTATAAACCCATTACAATGTTGTCAAAACAGACCTAGGAAAAACAATTCCTCTCACTCAAGAGTGGCTACAATACCCATTACAAGGTTTCCAAAACATGCCTAGGAAAAAAAATGCCTCTCACTCAACAGTGGCTACGAGACCCATCACAAAAATTGTCATCAAGGCTTAGGCAAAACAACTGCCTCTCACTCTCATCAAGCAGCTACAACGCCTTTAGAATGTTTCATGGAAACTTCCATTTTGAAGCCAAATGACAATTACATCAAATTTTAAGGAAACATTACCATTATGGCAAATACCCCCCAATTGTGCACTAGTGGCAACTCTATATTTTTTAAACTCCCTCATTAAAAACATGTGCAACATAATAAATAAGACAAATTCCATCATCATTATACTTGTCTCGCAATTCTGAGACTTTTGGTTGTAAACATGACTACTTTTTGTAGAAGTGTCAAAATGACCTCTTACTCCACCGTCTCGATTTGCGTGCAAGGCTCAAACAATGAATTTCCTGCAATAATTTAGATCTTGTTGCCCTATTGCAGCATTCAAAGATCACCAGAATCTGCAACATACATTCATCCTTTCTCAATTTTCAAAAAGAGGCAAAAGCCATAAATGCATAAAAAATACATTAGTTTTTGTGCCAAGGCACTCAATCGACTACTCAAATATTGGCATACACAACACCAACAAGTATATTTGATCATTCGACAACTTTTGACTGTAAACTTGACCTGTTCTGAAAGGTGCAACTTTGCCTCGAAGTTCGTCCCATGCATAAATGATAAAAATGGGCTTCTACCATGAGCCCAAAAATATGTTGCTCAGATCCAAATTTTGATTGCACCCATGGATTTGTGGTGAAAAATCGTGCAAAATGACTATATTTGTGTACAATTTTGTCATTGTCACTTATGGATGTCCTGCCTCGAAATGTGTGTCAAAGAATTAATGGCAAACTTGGGATTTTGTCATGACCCCTCAGATCTACTACTTAGATCAAAAAATTGACTGCACAAGTGGATTCATGGTGAAAAATCCTTCAAAAATAATTGTACTTTTATCCAATTCTGTCACTGTGACTTATGGACCCCCTAGGCTCTCAGCCTCAATTTGCGTGCCACATAGTCATTAATTGCATAAATAAATACTCTTGTGCCTTGAAATGCATGCCCATACTTGGGTAAATTCAAGCTGCCTCGATCGGTTCACGTCATCGTACGGCCTGCAAAGTCATCACCCTGCATCAGCACCACATCATCATATGGCCTACCACGTCATCATCGTGCGTCAATGCCACATCATCAGCCTACGTCAGCACCACGTCATTTTACGTCCTGCCACATCATCATACGTCATGATGACATCATCTGTCGTATTGTCGATTCAGCATGCCACATCATGTTGATGTCATCATCCATAGTGCCACATCAACATCGAATCAGCATGCCACGTCATGTTGACGTCATCATCTGTACTACCAATTTTACCTACCACGTCAGCTACTGCATCATCATACAACCTGCCACATCATCCATACAGATGACACATGGCGGCCTCTCGTGCTGACGTCAACACTGTACATATTTTTCCATATTCCTTGTTTTCCAAAAACTTCAGATGGTCATAACTTTCGCATTCGGACTCCATTTGAGGTGTTGCTTGCACCATTGGAAATCTCTCGATGATCTCTTCGACTTGGTGTTTTTTTTGTCGAATTTTGGGCACTTTGATTTTTGAGGTATTTTGGAGCCCCGTGGCTCATTTAGGTGTGCATTTCCTATTTATCCGGATTAATAGGCCTTCTTTGCTCTGCATTATCTGCTTAGATGTTTTGCTTGATTTCTTCAAGCTTTGATGTTTTTCCCATCTTGTCTTCAACACCTGCAATCCATGCCAATCTTGCTCTGATACCAGTTGATCTGAGACCAGGGTGACACTAATACCAAACTTATTCTGGTTCTAGGCCACTTAATTAAGGTCATATTTACAATTGCTGATCTATTGAACTTGATTGCATCAAACATGAAAAGATGTATTTATGAAGGCTTGAATCCGAATTGAATATTAACTTGGAGAATGTGTTGTTAGTCTCATAATCCATTACTTAATGCATTTAATAATCATAATTGTGGAAATAAAAACATGTATAAGAAAACATGAGATAAGAGATCACCGAGTTGTTAATGGAGTTCACCAGAACCTTCTGGCTACGTCTTCGGGCTCATAAAATCCATGAACCGCTTCATTCTCTCATTCGAAGATACTCTCCTTTACAATGCAAAGGGTTGAATTCCCACATCAACAAGTGGCAGTAGAATTCCCACAACAGGTGGTAGTATCGAAGAGATGCTCTCATGCACAATGCAAAGAGCTATATTCTCGCAAGCATGTGACCATGTCTCTCCTACAAAGAGACGATCTTCTATGATAGTACAAGGCTAGATCTCTCACAATCATGTGGCCATGTCTCTCATACAAAGAGATGATCTCCTCCGACAAAGGTCGGTATCTCACAAGCATGTTACATCAAATGGACTCTCTCATCAACTCCATAAAAGATGATTCCCCCAAAGGGGGTCTCTTTTCCCAAAGATTACATGCGGAGTTTATATAGTTTCCTTAACTCCATAATTCAAAGAGACAAGATCCACAAATTTAGGATCTAATAACCACTCAAGGACAAAAATGAGAAAGCATCTCAACCAACTCATGAGACCCTTAACTTCCTTTTTGAGACTAGTAAACCACTTGTAATAAAGTGAGGAAGAGCCCAAACCAACTCATGAGACCCTTAACTCCCTCCTTAAGACTAGGAAATTAATTTCCCCTTAAAATTAGGAAACTAATTTGTGAGTTGGATTCTCTCACAAAACTAATTTCCCATTTTTACAATTAAACAAATAATACGTGAGATTCTCAAACTCACTTCAAGCATTAATCATTTTTCCAATATGCATGACTGATACATGATTTTCTCATACCCATTTCAAGTATCAATCATTTTTTACAATTTAAATAATTCATTCATAAGCATTAATTATTCTTTGCCATATTTTAATGATCTTCTCCATGGTATGCAAAATAATAATTCCTTGTGGGGAGATCCTCCTGGATCAGTGTGTAATATCTCCAACATTACTTACTCATCCAAGTCGATATGCTAAGAAAACCCTAGTTGTAACAAGGTATCATCCAAGAAATGCAAGCATCCACAAAATGTGCATTCTCTAAGAGGTGCACACTAGATCCAAGAAGCCAAATATAGTAGAGTGAAACTTTTTAGAGCTCTCCCACACAAGTTTGAGGACTAAAGTGATCATGAAAAAGAGTTGGAGCGCTAGCCTTATTTTTAAGGAAACCCTAGTGCTCAATTTGTCCACAAAAGTCAAAAATTGATCTTACAAGTGGGGTCGACCCCTCAAATTGGCCTCTACAAATGTCAAAATCATGAAAATAATACAATAATGGTAACATGTGTAGTGATGTCATGCCTCCAATGGGCTAGGAGGGCCTCTCTGAGGCTATGTGCCATCATTTAAGGTGCAAGCATGATGGAAGAATGCTATGCCACATCTCAAGTCATCATGTGGTGTCCAAGTGGCAGCAAACCCCATCCTCTCCATCCAACCCTGGCATTGGGTCATCATCCAAATGCCCAACATCCAAGGTGTAAAGGATGGCGTCCAAGGAGGAGAAGGAAGTGTGTCATTTCTACATGTCATCTAATCATATCCCAGTGCAACATCCTCCATCCAATGCATGATAATCTCTAGGGTGTAGAGCCCAAGGTGTGGGATTGTTTCCCGACTCTATGCCACCATGACCATATTTGTCAAAATCAAGCTCATATGTCCATCATCCATGGTCCAGAAGATGTCAGAGCCAATGTTTGAATGTGTTAATCCACTAGGTGACTCAATGCTCTGCATCACTTGAGCCATATCTTGCAATAGAGGTTCAATGTCTTATTGATGTTCAGATTCTTAGATCTTGATAGTCATTGCCTTATGATTACAAACAAGATTCACTTTCATACCTCGGTTATCATAGAATAATTGTACGCTGAAAATATCAACTATAACAATGCAACTAAAATAACAAGATCTAGAAACATAACCATGCACAGTAGACACAAGAACACAAGAGTTTATCCTGGGAAACCCAACCTTGGGAGAAAACCCAACAACCTTTCTATAGAAGAATTTAGTCTAAGATATTACCAGTACATCACCATCACCGGATCAAAATACCATACATAGAAAGTCCTTCCCAAGCCTAGCGCCTCCAAGAGATAGCAACTCAATAAGATGACCAAGAACAATCAAGAATATCCTTCCTCCAAGCCTAGCTCCTCTCCAAAAGATAGCACATAAGTAAAGAGACAAAGAAATGCAGCTAGCATGGGATAACTAGCACAAAGAAACTGGCTAGTGTGCACTCCATGAGGAGAGAAATGTGTGTGTACAAATGAAATGAATTGTCCTATATTTCTACTTGTCAAATCACCTATGTTTTCATGTGGGGTTGACTTATCTTCCTGGATATTTAATTTTTCTTTATTTCTTTATGTCTTTTACTTGTGGGGCCGACTTCTCTTCCTAGGTATTCAATTCCTTCCTGAGGATTCTTTAATGGTATAGATGGGTCTTATTTTACTTCTTTGTGGAGAATGACTGCCCCAAGTTGCAAAACTTGAACACTCCCTCTCAATAAGGGAGGTATTCTCCATACTTGGATTTCTTCTGTCATAGAAAGGTTGTCTTTGAGCCTGGTTGATGTAGTCTTCTCTGGCATACACCTAGTTGATGTATACTTCTCCCACATAGCACCTAGTTGATGTATGTTTCTCCCACATAGCACCTTGGGTTTCCAACAGTGCTTGTCAACTCAGAATGATCAAGGATAGAGACTGCACCTGGTCCATTCTCCTTATCCAAGTCAACATGGTCATCGGAGGAGAATGCTCGATGCTAATACATAGAGAACATCGACATCCTGGGCCACTCTCCTTAGCCAAGTCAGCATGGCCATCGGAGGAGAATGTCTTCCTTATGCTAATACATGGAGAACATCAACACCCTGAACCATTCTCCTTATCCAAGTCAGCATGGATATCAGAAGAGAAAGTATGTATGATACATATGTACCTCAAGTCTTTATCGGTTCTTGATCAAGTCAGCATGATCAAGGAGAAAGATTGCACCTGGCCCATTCTTCTTAGCCAAGTTAGCATGGCCATCATAGGAAAATGTCATCCTGGTACTGCCATCTAGAGAAGCATCAACACCTCAAGTCTTTGTTAGTCCTTATCAAGTCAGCATGATCAAGTATAAAGACTACATCTGGGTCATTCTCCTTAGCCAAGTCATCATGGCCATTGAAGGAGAATGTCTGCCTGGTGCTGCCCAAAACATCAACACTCCCTCTCAGTAAGGATGTCCTTATCCATCACGCCAAGATTGTCTCTAGATACTAGAACTTCACTGCTCCCTTCTGTATCATGTCTCGGATGATCTGCTATCTGCTCATCTGTGGATATGTACTAGAGTTTCACTGCTCCCTTCTACATCATGTCTAGGATGAATTATTGCAAGAAGCTTCTGAAGCCACACTACTTTACGACATGTGACACTGGTTGTGATACACTCTAGCTCTATTGTACTAAGTTCTACATAAACATGCTTTCCTGAAATCATAATTGATCTTGAGCTAAAGCGACATTCAATTTGTCTATTTCACTCCCTGCCCAATCAGATTCTATATATCTCTGCAGGCTCACTTCACCACCTGATACATATCTAAGGCCATACCCAACTATACCATGCAAGTACCTCAACACATGCTTTGTTACAACCCAATGGTAGTGTCTTGGCTCTACCATGAAATGGCTCAAGGTGCAAAGCAAGTATCTGGCCTGGTGTTAATCAGGTACATCAAGGATCCAATCAACTGCTTATACATCGTGGGATCCAACAAATATGAATCTGAAGTAGAATCACTCAACTTCTTCAAATTTTTCTCCATATGTGTAGCCATGGACTTGTAGTCCATCATATTGAACCTCATCAATATCCCCTGACTGAGGAAGATCTCATCGGATCTTTGTCATGCCTCTAATCCCAAGAAATGGTACATTCAACCAAGATCCTCCATCTCGAACTCTGAGGCCAACTCTCTCTATCACTGAAGTACACTTTGTTGTCCAGTCCAACTCACTGGTTGCTCCCTCTGATATAAAATCCATATCCCAGTCCTTCTAACTGGATGCCTCCTCTGTCACAATAAAAAGATCTACTGAAACAAGTGTATCCTCCCATGAGATATCACATCTCCTAGAGGCCTCCTCAACTCATGACACTTGTCTGTCAGTCCTTAAAGATGTTTATCTCCCCCCCTAAATCTGAGGGGGAACTCCCTCTGAATGATCGGTTCTACCACTAAGCCAACTGACTCTTTCTGAGATCAGACTCATTCTGAGTCTGCATTATCCCTCTAGAAATTGAATCCCTCTGAGTCTGTACAATCTATGGAGCCATCTGCTCTCTCCTGCATATATTGACTTCCTCTGAAGTCTAATCTCCAGTGAACTATATTGGGAGGCTACTTCTCCTTACTGGATCCTGAGGGCTGACTCCTTCTGAAATCTGGCTCCCTCTGAGTTGGTACTTAGTGGGGCCATCAATCTCACAATTGGTGGAGCCACCTGCTCCTCCTCATAACCGCGACTCTATGTAACTTGAGAAACTCTGAGTATCACGAAGAACTACATGTCTCATTGCATCCTACAAAGTATCACGAAGCCATGCTAGCCTCTACCTGGTCACTACCACGTCTCTGAGTAGATCCACTGGCCCTTCTGGATCTATTGACTCTTCCTGATGATCTAAAGATTGAACAACTGAAGTATTGTATGTTCATCCTATGGAGCCTTCTACTCCTCACTATCAATCTCCATGTGGAACATTATGTATCCCACAAAAGTATCCTTCTTTACAGAAGGTTCTATCTGCATCCTCTTTTCCTTCGTCACATGGATGTATACGATCATGTACAGAACTCTATGTCTGGATAGTCTACTCCATGTCTCAAGATAGAGACCATCTAATCTTGTTTCCACATACAACCATCACTATAGATTCCTCTCGGAGCTGTCACCTGTGACATGTCCAGAACAAGAGCAATAACAAGGGAAAATAGCAAACAAGAACAACATTCTTATGATAACAAAATAGGAATAAGAACAAAAGCAAGAATAGGAACAATCGTCACTATAGCTCCCTCTCAGAGCTATCACCTATAACCTGCCAGGGACAAGAGACAAAACAAAATACAAGAACAACACTTTTCTAGTGTTGTGACTGATTATTCCTCCATGGTAACCTGCCTGGAACAAGAACAAGAGTAAGAACAAGAACAAGGGGAGACAGGAACCCCTTATACTTTTGTTAGGAGACCTCAATGATTTAGTCAGGAATTGAGGGATTTTTAGGAGCATGTTGAGACTCCTAGGAGAACATTCAGA
>ML803456.1:0-16701 GCA_009831015.1 Picea engelmannii | reverse complement strand
CACTTCTTCCCTCTTGCTTGTTATCTCCATAAGTCCCCCGTACTCTATGACGCCTTCTCCCACAACCTTGGTGTCACTGTTCGTTACCTCCTCTACGGATGATCTATCTGGTTTGTGGGTAATCCAAATCTTCTATCCTCACAAGCGTGCAATGTATATCTCACCTTTTCCGTGATTAAAGTTCTCTCCCCCTCCAAAAGCCTATCCGCACCTCAACAAATAATTTCATGCCGTTGTGCTCCTGCTACCTCCTTCCATCATGTGGCAGAGTTTTAGAGCCCCCTGCTCCTGTCTGTCCCGTGCTACAGAGGAACTCCGAGACCAAGTCTGAAATATGCAAATGGTTTACAGAAGCTTAGAAGAAAGAACATACGCGCGACTCATGGAACTTCAAATGGAAAATCAAGAGCTTCAGCGCCAAATTTTCAATTTATAGAATCAACTACAGCTTCATGAACATAGACACAATAAAGAGCTCGTAATAGCTCTACATGGGGTCAATAGAAATACTAGGAATATTGGAGTTCGCAATCAACATTTGGGTAACCCCCTTGGACGCCCTCAACATCTTGCAAATTCAAATGAATTAATTAATTCAAGGCTCCCTTCAACATTTCACTCAGAAGCAGGAAACGAACAGAATCAGGATCCCCTTGACCCAATGTCGGCTCCAGCGAGGCACAACTCAGGAGAAGGAATTCCTCTGCCAGAAGCAAATCAAACAAGTCTCTAGGAAAATGCAGCAACATCTCATAATCTCTAGCCGGGTTTCTTTGATGGCCTGTAAACTTTTGTTTATTTTATCCTCATATGTAGCCATTTTCACATGGCAGATTAATAGTTCCTTTTGGACCATATCTAAGTTCTCCTTTAGAATGCAACAAACATATAACATTCTAGGCATAGATCAAAAAATTAGATTTTATATCTTTATGTAAAGTGTTGCAGCACAAAACCTTGTTTAAATATAAATTCTCAACCGTTTCTGTTAATTTTTTTTATTTTTTTTTTATATAAATTAATATAATTTTATTTATTTATTTATTTTATTTATTTTAAATAAAATTTAAAATAGTCAACTTAGTTTTAAGTACTATAGGATGATAGACTTGTAATATAATTTTCAATCATTTAGTTATTAAAACATATATTTATGTTTAATATATTTTCTTTATGTTGAAGTTCATATATATAACTCTTTTACATAATTATATATTGCGAAACAAAATAAATTTTATTTTTTTTGGAGTTAGTTATGTTGAAGTTCATATATATAACTCTTTTACATAATTACATATCGTGAAACAAAATAGATTTTAATTTTTTTTTGGAGTTAATTATGTTGAAGTTGATATATATAATTCTTTTACATAATTATATATCGTGAAACAAAATACATTTTAATTTATTGGAGTTAAAGTATTGTTCTTCGTGAAGCTCATGAGTTCTTCATATGAGGTGTATTTTGCTCTTCATTTTGATCATGCTTTATTTATGTAATTATCCAACAATACCATTTAACTTTTTAACAATTTAGATTTGTTTTTAAATCTTTCATTAATTTTATTCATGATTCATAATGGATTAATAACGAAATGAAAGAACACACATATTGCATAAAGAGCATAAGATTATTAAAAACATAATATTACTATGGAAACTAATTTTATTAAAAACTAATGTTGCAATGTATATATATTGGTGATAACTTATATTTGAAAAGAGATGTAGTGTATATATAATACATAAAGTTTAGATTGGTGATAATTTATATTTGAAAAGAGATGTGACGATCACAATCATTTGCAAAAAGCCTTTAATTAGAAAAAGGAAAACTCATTTTTAGAAGAAGGAAAACTCATTTTATTACAATATGAAGTAGAAACTCTATAGTACAAAAATTCTCAATTACTAAAAGAAAAGTGGGCCTTAAAAAATATAGTTGGAATGTCACCTTCTTAGGGACATAATCTTAGCTTACACATTATGATTCTTTAATGCAATAACTTGTTGGAAATATATTGATGAGCCTTGTTACCCCCCAAGCATAGGGGTAACTAGAGGAGATCATGTCTCGTGGCCCACAATGAAGACAATGATCTTGTTGATGATGACGATGAGCATGTCCACCATAGCAGCCCAAAAAACTCTCCTCGGATTGCCTCTTTTACTTTGGATCAGCCATGCTCATCACATCCAATCAACTCAGTGTATGGAAGATGGTAAGCCAATGTCACCATGAAATTATGTTAGTCCTTCTTTTATATGTAGTGTTGTGCTTGATATACTAGGCATGTGAATGAGTGTCATTGGTTGAAGTTGGATAATGGATCATAAGCTCGAGAAGTTATGTTTGGTTCCTTGTTTCACCTTGGTGGTTAGCATGTGTTCCCTAGTCATGTGTTGTCACCCCCAAGGAAAAGGGGTACTAGTAGGGGGCCCTCACAAGGGTAACATTATGTTTCCCCGCCATACTTAACACTTACCATCCTAGATCCTATCATAGTGTACTAAACTTGGGTAATCGGTCATGGTTCATTATCTCATGAGAAGAGGGGCTAAAGGCCAAAAGGTTGATTGCGACTGCTAGCAAAAGAAGAATAAAGAAATAATAATGCTAAGAAAAGAAAGAAAAAATAACAAAGGACTCTCAAAAGCCAGTCCATACTTGAGCTCTACCCTTTCTGCTTTCGCCCCAGTCCCAAGCAATGATGCTATAGCCTAAAACCTTATAAAGGGGACTTGCAAATATGATAAGAGGACAAATAAAAATGCAGATTAAGGGGTTTGGAAAAACGTAGCACTTATAAAATGGTAACTCAAGAGCAAGTACACCCTACACAAAGGCGTACATAGAAATGGATTCAATCACACCATAAGCCATGAAGTAAGCTCAACAAGTATCACTATCACACTTATGCTTGAAGGGTTCTTTTCTTTCACTATTTTCCTTGGGTTTTATCCCTCTACTTGGGTCTTTTCTTTCACTATTCTGGTTAGCACACCTAATAGGGTTAGATGAAGGTCCTCCCATATTCAAACTTGCCAACTTATATAAAGTCTTGAGCTAATGTGAAATTTGAAGGGGATGTTTGATGTGAATTATTTATGTGGCTTATATCTTAAGTAACAACTTACTTTGTATGATCTAAGGACTAGTATATCTTATGAACATTGGATTTATTTGATTTCATACTTTGTTTTGATATGGATGCCCCTGACATGATACTCTGAAGGATGCTCCAGGTTTTCACCCAGGACGTGTTGAAGTTTTGAAACCTCGGGCAATCATTCTCCACAAAGAAGTACAAGAAGACCCATCTATACCATTAAAGAAGCCCCGGGAAGAAATTGAAGACCTAGGAAGAGAAGTCGACCCCACAAGTAAAAGTCATAAAGAAAGAAAGTAAAATTAAATATGCAAGAAGAGAAATCGACCCTACATGAAAAGACAGGTGATTTGACAAGTATAAATAGAGGCCAATTCATTTCATTTGTACACACACAGTTCTCTCCTCATGGAGTGCACACTAGCCAGTTACTTCGTTCCAGTTGTCCAATGCCAGTTGTAGTTCTTGGTCTCTTTAGTTATGCGCTAACTTTTGGAGAGGCGCTAGTCTTGGGGGAAGGATATTCTTGATTGTTCTTGGCCATCTTATTGAGTCGCTAGCTCTTGGAGGCACTAGGCTTAGGAAGGAGTTTCTCTGTATGGTATTTTGATTTGTTGATGGTGATGTATTGATAATATCTTGGACTGAATTATTCTATAGAAAGTTTATTGGGTTTTCTCCCGAGGTTGGGTTTCCCAGGATAAATTCTTGTGTTCTTGTGTCTATTGTGCATGGTTAATGTTTCTAGATCTTGTTATTTCCGCTGCATTGTTATAGTTGATATTTTCAGTGTATAGTTATTCTATGATAACGGAGGTATGAAAGTGAATCTGGTTTGTAATCATAAGGCAATAACTATCAAGATCTGAGAATCCGAAACATCAACATGATATCAAAGCTTTGTTGAAATATTTCCATTGCACAATTTCTATTTGTCGTTGCACATTGAATTTGTCGCTACACAGATATGAACTTTTCAAGCTTGTTGAGCAATTTATTGGAGGACGTGGAGATTAATTTTTCTATAGGTCAACTTGCCCTAGCCTAGCGCACCTCCTGGTGGTCTCAAATTGCAACTTGGTGAAATTTGAAATTTCACCCTAAAACACACTACGACAGTTGCAACAACATTATGATTGGGCTGAGTTGGGAAGAATTTTAGCATATACCAGCTCACCTTGCCCTAGCACACCTACTGCACTTCTCAGGCTGACAATAAGTCAAAGTTGTAATTTTAGGGTTTCAGGCTTGTTGACATTTTCCTGGACATTGAACCTTTTGATTCAGATTTCCGACTTCTTCTTGTTGACTTGATGTATTGTCTCAGATTAAAATACAAGCTGGACGGTGCTACAAATTTCAAAGGTACACACTTGTATATAATTTATATCAAGAGGGTGTTTGCAGGAGATGTACACTTGGAAAAAAAAACTTTGTCCAAGCAGTGATAGTAGATCCAAAGGGATCTTAGATCTAGTGCACTCAAAGGAAGCCAAAGAGTTGGAGGCAACAATGGTGATGTCTCCTACAATATATGACAACTTGAAATCAAATGGAACAACAACAAGAAGACTCTAGGTTTGCATATCAGTTTTGATACTTTTATTGTTGCATCTCAAGTAAATGTTGTAACAGGGACAACAGTCTTTAGATTTCTATTACAACTGAGTACTTTTTCTATCAAATGTTTAGTAACACTTGAGTATTGTTAGTACGATGATCATTATGCAAATGCTCACTTTTTGGTACTAATGATGCACTTATTTCTTCAAGGAGATGTTCTTGGTTGTTGTCCTCGTCCCAGGTAGGTTAACTTGTAAATTCCATGGAGATGTGCTTGTTTTTTTGTTCCGATTAGGTTACCGTGGAAAAATGATTGATCACAGGTTCAAAATATAGAATATTGCTCATCAATGCCATATAGTCTAGAAAATTATTCAAAGGTCTTATCTCTCTGAATGTTCTCCTAGGAGTCTCAACATGCTCCTAAAAATCCCTCAATTCCTGACTAAATCATTGAGGTCTCCTAACAAAAGTATAAGGGGTTCCTGTCTCCCCTTGTTCTTGTTCTTACTCTTGTTCTTGTTCCAGGCAGGTTACCATGGAGGAATAATCAGTCACAACACTAGAAAAGTGTTGTTCTTGTATTTTGTTTTGTCTCTTGTCCCTGGCAGGTTATAGGTGATAGCTCTGAGAGGGAGCTATAGTGACGATTGTTCCTATTCTTGCTTTTGTTCTTATTCCTATTTTGTTATCATAAGAATGTTGTTCTTGTTTGCTATTTTCCCTTGTTATTGCTCTTGTTCTGGACATGTCACAGGTGACAGCTCCGAGAGGAATCTATAGTGATGGTTGTATGTGGAAACAAGATTAGATGGTCTCTATCTTGAGACATGGAGTAGACTATCCAGACATAGAGTTCTGTACATGATCGTATACATCCATGTGACGAAGGAAAAGAGGATGCAGATAGAACCTTCTGTAAAGAAGGATACTTTTGTGGGATACATAATGTTCCACATGGAGATTGATAGTGAGGAGTAGAAGGCTCCATAGGATGAACATACAATACTTCAGTTGTTCAATCTTTAGATCATCAGGAAGAGTCAATAGATCCAGAAGGGCCAGTGGATCTACTCAGAGACGTGGTAGTGACCAGGTAGAGGCTAGCATGGCTTCGTGATACTTTGTAGGATGCAATGAGACATGTAGTTCTTCGTGATACTCAGAGTTTCTCAAGTTACATAGAGTCGCGGTTATGAGGAGGAGCAGGTGGCTCCACCAATTGTGAGATTGATGGCCCCACTAAGTACCAACTCAGAGGGAGCCAGATTTCAGAAGGAGTCAGCCCTCAGGATCCAGTAAGGAGAAGTAGCCTCCCAATATAGTTCACTGGAGATTAGACTTCAGAGGAAGTCAATATATGCAGGAGAGAGCAGATGGCTCCATAGATTGTACAGACTCAGAGGGATTCAATTTCTAGAGGGATAATGCAGACTCAGAATGAGTCTGATCTCAGAAAGAGTCAGTTGGCTTAGTGGTAGAACCGATCATTCAGAGGGAGTTCCCCCTCAGATTTAGGGGGGGAGATAAACATCTTTAAGGACTGACAGACAAGTGTCATGAGTTGAGGAGGCCTCTAGGAGATGTGATATCTCATGGGAGGATACACTTGTTTCAGTAGATCTTTTTATTGTGACAGAGGAGGCATCCAGTTAGAAGGACTGGGATATGGATTTTATATCAGAGGGAGCAACCAGTGAGTTGGACTGGACAACAAAGTGTACTTCAGTGATAGAGAGAGTTGGCCTCAGAGTTCGAGATGGAGGATCTTGGTTGAATGTACCATTTCTTGGGATTAGAGGCATGACAAAGATCCGATGAGATCTTCCTCAGTCAGGGGATATTGATGAGGTTCAATATGATGGACTACAAGTCCATGGCTACACATATGGAGAAAAATTTGAAGAAGTTGAGTGATTCTACTTCAGATTCATATTTGTTGGATCCCACGATGTATAAGCAGTTGATTGGATCCTTGATGTACCTGATTAACACCAGGCCAGATACTTGCTTTGCACCTTGAGCCATTTCATGGTAGAGCCAAGACACTACCATTGGGTTGTAACAAAGCATGTGTTGAGGTACTTGCATGGTATAGTTGGGTATGGCCTTAGATATGTATCAGGTGGTGAAGTGAGCCTGCAGAGATATATAGAATCTGATTGGGCAGGGAGTGAAATAGACAAATTGAATGTCGCTTTAGCTCAAGATCAATTATGATTTCAGGAAAGCATGTTTATGTAGAACTTAGTACAATAGAGCTAGAGTGTATCACAACCAGTGTCACATGTCGTAAAGTAGTGTGGCTTCAGAAGCTTCTTGCAATAATTCATCCTAGACATGATGTAGAAGGGAGCAGTGAAACTCTAGTACATATCCACAGATGAGCAGATAGCAGATCATCCGAGACATGATACAGAAGGGAGCAGTGAAGTTCTAGTATCTAGAGACAATCTTGGCGTGATGGATAAGGACATCCTTACTGAGAGGGAGTGTTGATGTTTTGGGCAGCACCAGGCAGACATTCTCCTTCAATGGCCATGATGACTTGGCTAAGGAGAATGACCCAGATGTAGTCTTTATACTTGATCATGCTGACTTGATAAGGACTAACAAAGACTTGAGGTGTTGATGCTTCTCTAGATGGCAGTACCAGGATGACATTTTCCTATGATGGCCATGCTAACTTGGCTAAGAAGAATGGGCCAGGTGCAATCTTTCTCCTTGATCATGCTGACTTGATCAAGAACCGATAAAGACTTGAGGTACATATGTATCATACATACTTTCTCTTCTGATATCCATGCTGACTTGGATAAGGAGAATGGTTCAGGGTGTTGATGTTCTCCATGTATTAGCATAAGGAAGACATTCTCCTCCGATGGCCATGCTGACTTGGCTAAGGAGAGTGGCCCAGGATGTCGATGTTCTCTATGTATTAGCATCGAGCATTCTCCTCCGATGACCATGTTGACTTGGATAAGGAGAATGGACCAGGTGCAGTCTCTATCCTTGATCATTCTGAGTTGACAAGCACTGTTGGAAACCCAAGGTGCTATGTGGGAGAAACATACATCAACTAGGTGCTATGTGGGAGAAGTATACATCAACTAGGTGTATGCCAGAGAAGACTACATCAACCAGGCTCAAAGACAACCTTTCTATGACAGAAGAAATCCAAGTATGGAGAATACCTCCCTTATTGAGAGGGAGTGTTCAAGTTTTGCAACTTGGGGCAGTCATTCTCCACAAAGAAGTAAAATAAGACCCATCTATACCATTAAAGAATCCTCAGGAAGGAATTGAATACCTAGGAAGAGAAGTCGGCCCCACAAGTAAAAGACATAAAGAAATAAAGAAAAATTAAATATCCAGGAAGATAAGTCAACCCCACATGAAAACATAGGTGATTTGACAAGTAGAAATATAGGACAATTCATTTCATTTGTACACACACATTTCTCTCCTCATGGAGTGCACACTAGCCAGTTTCTTTGTGCTAGTTATCCCATGCTAGCTGCATTTCTTTGTCTCTTTACTTATGTGCTATCTTTTGGAGAGGAGCTAGGCTTGGAGGAAGGATATTCTTGATTGTTCTTGGTCATCTTATTGAGTTGCTATCTCTTGGAGGCGCTAGGCTTGGGAAGGACTTTCTATGTATGGTATTTTGATCCGGTGATGGTGATGTACTGGTAATATCTTAGACTAAATTCTTCTATAGAAAGGTTGTTGGGTTTTCTCCCAAGGTTGGGTTTCCCAGGATAAACTCTTGTGTTCTTGTGTCTACTGTGCATGGTTATGTTTCTAGATCTTGTTATTTTAGTTGCATTGTTATAGTTGATATTTTCAGCGTACAATTATTCTATGATAACCGAGGTATGAAAGTGAATCTTGTTTGTAATCATAAGGCAATGACTATCAAGATCTAAGAATCTGAACATCAATAAGACATTGAACCTCTATTGCAAGATATGGCTCAAGTGATGCAGAGCATTGAGTCACCTAGTGGATTAACACATTCAAACATTGGCTCTGACATCTTCTGGACCATGGATGATGGACATATGAGCTTGATTTTGACAAATATGGTCATGGTGGCATAGAGTCGGGAAACAATCCCACACCTTGGGCTCTACACCCTAGAGATTATCATGCATTGGATGGAGGATGTTGCACTGGGATATGATTAGATGACATGTAGAAATGACACACTTCCTTCTCCTCCTTGGACGCCATCCTTTACACCTTGGATGTTGGGCATTTGGATGATGACCCAATGCCAGGGTTGGATGGAGAGGATGGGGTTTGCTGCCACTTGGACACCACATGATGACTTGAGATGTGGCATAGCATTCTTCCATCATGCTTGCACCTTAAATGATGGCACATAGCCTCAGAGAGGCCCTCCTAGCCCATTGGAGGCATGACATCACTACACATGTTACCATTATTGTATTATTTTCATGATTTTGACATTTGTAGAGGCCAATTTGAGGGGTCGACCCCACTTGTAAGATCAATTTTTGACTTTTGTGGACAAATTGAGCACTAGGGTTTCCTTAAAAATAAGGCTAGCGCTCCAACTCTTTTTCATGATCACTTTAGTCCTCAAACTTGTGTGGGAGAGCTCTAAAAAGTTTCACTCTACTATATTTGGCTTCTTGGATCTAGTGTGCACCTCTTAGAGAATGCACATTTTGTGGATGCTTGCATTTCTTGGATGATACCTTGTTACAACTAGGGTTTTCTTAGCATATCGACTTGGATGAGTAAGTAATGTTGGAGATATTACACACTGATCCAGGAGGATCTCCCCACAAGGAATTATTATTTTGCATACCATGGAGAAGATCATTAAAATATGGCAAAGAATAATTAATGCTTATGAATGAATTATTTAAATTGTAAAAAATGATTGATACTTGAAATGGGTATGAGAAAATCATGTATCAGTCATGCATATTGGAAAAATGATTAATGCTTGAAGTGAGTTTGAGAATCTCACGTATTATTTGTTTAATTGTAAAAATGGGAAATTAGTTTTGTGAGAGAATCCAACTCACAAATTAGTTTCCTAATTTTAAGGGGAAATTAATTTCCTAGTCTTAAGGAGGGAGTTAAGGGTCTCATGAGTTGGTTTGGGCTCTTCCTCACTTTATTACAAGTGGTTTACTAGTCTCAAAAAGGAAGTTAAGGGTCTCATGAGTTGGTTGAGATGCTTTCTCATTTTTGTCCTTGAGTGGTTATTAGATCCTAAATTTGTGGATCTTGTCTCTTTGAATTATGGAGTTAAGGAAACTATATAAACTCCGCATGTAATCTTTGGGAAAAGAGACCCCCTTTGGGGGAATCATCTTTTATGGAGTTGATGAGAGAGTCCATTTGATGTAACATGCTTGTGAGATACCGACCTTTGTCGGAGGAGATCATCTCTTTGTATGAGAGACATGGCCACATGATTGTGAGAGATCTAGCCTTGTACTATCATAGAAGATCGTCTCTTTGTAGGAGAGACATGGTCACATGCTTGCGAGAATATAGCTCTTTGCATTGTGCATGAGAGCATCTCTTCGATACTACCACCTGTTGTGGGAATTCTACTGCCACTTGTTGATGTGGGAATTCAACCCTTTGCATTGTAAAGGAGAGTATCTTCGAATGAGAGAATGAAGCGGTTCATGGATTTTATGAGCCCGAAGACGTAGCCAGAAGGTTCTGGTGAACTCCATTAACAACTCGGTGATCTCTTATCTCATGTTTTCTTATACATGTTTTTATTTCCACAATTATGATTATTAAATGCATTAAGTAATGGATTATGAGACTAACAACACATTCTCCAAGTTAATATTCAATTCGGATTCAAGCCTTCATAAATACATCTTTTCATGTTTGATGCAATCAAGTTCAATAGATCAGCAATTGTAAATATGACCTTAATTAAGTGGCCTAGAACCAGAATAAGTTTGGTATTAGTGTCACCCTGGTCTCAGATCAACTGGTATCAGAGCAAGATTGGCATGGATTGCAGGTGTTGAAGACAAGATGGGAAAAACATCAAAGCTTGAAGAAATCAAGCAAAACATCTAAGCAGATAATGCAGAGCAAAGAAGGCCTATTAATCCGGATAAATAGGAAATGCACACCTAAATGAGCCACGGGGCTCCAAAATACCTCAAAAATCAAAGTGCCCAAAATTCGACAAAAAAAACACCAAGTCGAAGAGATCATCGAGAGATTTCCAATGGTGCAAGCAACACCTCAAATGGAGTCCGAATGCGAAAGTTATGACCATCTGAAGTTTTTGGAAAACAAGGAATATGGAAAAATATGTACAGTGTTGACGTCAGCACGAGAGGCCGCCATGTGTCATCTGTATGGATGATGTGGCAGGTTGTATGATGATGCAGTAGCTGACGTGGTAGGTAAAATTGGTAGTACAGATGATGACGTCAACATGACGTGGCATGCTGATTCGATGTTGATGTGGCACTATGGATGATGACATCAACATGATGTGGCATGCTGAATCGACAATACGACAGATGATGTCATCATGACGTATGATGATGTGGCAGGACGTAAAATGACGTGGTGCTGACGTAGGCTGATGATGTGGCATTGACGCACGATGATGACGTGGTAGGCCATATGATGATGTGGTGCTGATGCAGGGTGATGACTTTGCAGGCCGTACGATGACGTGAACCGATCGAGGCAGCTTGAATTTACCCAAGTATGGGCATGCATTTCAAGGCACAAGAGTATTTATTTATGCAATTAATGACTATGTGGCACGCAAATTGAGGCTGAGAGCCTAGGGGGTCCATAAGTCACAGTGACAGAATTGGATAAAAGTACAATTATTTTTGAAGGATTTTTCACCATGAATCCACTTGTGCAGTCAATTTTTTGATCTAAGTAGTAGATCTGAGGGGTCATGACAAAATCCCAAGTTTGCCATTAATTCTTTGACACACATTTCGAGGCAGGACATCCATAAGTGACAATGACAAAATTGTACACAAATATAGTCATTTTGCACGATTTTTCACCACAAATCCATGGGTGCAATCAAAATTTGGATCTGAGCAACATATTTTTGGGCTCATGGTAGAAGCCCATTTTTATCATTTATGCATGGGACGAACTTCGAGGCAAAGTTGCACCTTTCAGAACAGGTCAAGTTTACAGTCAAAAGTTGTCGAATGATCAAATATACTTGTTGGTGTTGTGTATGCCAATATTTGAGTAGTCGATTGAGTGCCTTGGCACAAAAACTAATGTATTTTTTATGCATTTATGGCTTTTGCCTCTTTTTGAAAATTGAGAAAGGATGAATGTATGTTGCAGATTCTGGTGATCTTTGAATGCTGCAATAGGGCAACAAGATCTAAATTATTGCAGGAAATTCATTGTTTGAGCCTTGCACGCAAATCGAGACGGTGGAGTAAGAGGTCATTTTGACACTTCTACAAAAAGTAGTCATGTTTACAACCAAAAGTCTCAGAATTGCGAGACAAGTATAATGATGATGGAATTTGTCTTATTTATTATGTTGCACATGTTTTTAATGAGGGAGTTTAAAAAATATAGAGTTGCCACTAGTGCACAATTGGGGGGTATTTGCCATAATGGTAATGTTTCCTTAAAATTTGATGTAATTGTCATTTGGCTTCAAAATGGAAGTTTCCATGAAACATTCTAAAGGCGTTGTAGCTGCTTGATGAGAGTGAGAGGCAGTTGTTTTGCCTAAGCCTTGATGACAATTTTTGTGATGGGTCTCGTAGCCACTGTTGAGTGAGAGGCATTTTTTTTCCTAGGCATGTTTTGGAAACCTTGTAATGGGTATTGTAGCCACTCTTGAGTGAGAGGAATTGTTTTTCCTAGGTCTGTTTTGACAACATTGTAATGGGTTTATAACCACTATTGAGTGAGAGGCATTAATTTTGCCTAAGGCATGTCTTGACAATCATTATAAACGTATCCACGAGTGTTTCATAAACTCTTGGAAAGTATGGTATTGCTTTGAAAAGTTGTAATCCATGTATTGTGAGCTACATATTTTCATTGATGCAAGTGTCGACATAAACATCCTCATTCCGAAGTACAAAGGTGAAGGAGAAGAAGGGTGTGGCCTTTCAGAGACATTTGTTATACAAATCAAGGAATCAACTACAGATTTTGATTGATGCAAGTGTTGGCATCGACATCCTCATTCCAAAGTACAAAGGTGAAGGAGAAGAAGGGTGCGGCCTTTCAAAGACATTTGTTATGCAGATCAAGGAATCGACTGCAGATTTGCATTGGTGCAAGTGTTGGCATGGACATCCTCATTCCAAAGTACAAAGGTGAAAGATAAGAAGGGTGTGGCCTTTCAATTTTTTTTTTTATGCATATCAAGGAGTGGGGAAGTGCATCGTAGAGTGTAAGACTCTTCCTAGGAGCTGGTTGCGGACATTCAAGTTTTCTGTCCATACTTTTGGAGGACCAAAAGTGATTTTGTGGGGAGGTATGATCCAAAAGGATCTTGCTCTGAATTTATGAGTGGAATGAAATGAAACACAAATCTATAACATTAACACAAATATATAGAGAAAAATAACAGATATACAGTGAAACTTAACTTCTATTCAATAAAGAAATCTGTTGAAACTGTAAAATTACAGAGTGAATGACTTGCTAGAATGGTGGCATCTTATCTCTGAGAAGAGATGTGATGGCTATGCTCATTCACAAGAAGATGATGATGTTTACAATGAGGCTCTATAGGTATTTTTAACATAAATAAAATCCAAAACCCTAACCCTGGAAGATGAAACACCAAAAGGTTTGCGGGCCTCGATGGGGGTAGTTAGTACATCAACTTCCCAAGGGCGTAACTTTTGCATATGATATTTGTTTGGGGCACACGATAGCTCGTTTGAAAGGTATACCCGAGGAATACACATTTTTCCATCACACTTTGGCTAAAACATATGGTGTGACTGTGGCGGGCCCAAAAAACATTATTTAGGGCCTCAAAATGGCCCCAAAAGTTTAGGACCCGAAAAGCTGTGGAAAAACTGCCAAGGTGGAAAACCTTGTTTTGAGCCAGCCAATGAAATAGGTGGGTGACCATCGATTTCTCCCTAGATCAATCCTCCTCCATTAGGAAGCAATGGTCTCCATTGCGTGAAGTCCCCGGGGAATTTTTTGTTGAATCTGAACCTTGGTGAGCTGCTTGCCTTGCTGAATAAGTTGTCTTGCTTAGCTTGTTGAAATTTGTTATGAACTTATTGTTGGAGGGGTTGGATCTGTTTAACCAATCTAGCTACATGATCTGCTAGAGTGTGGGAGGGATCTATCAATGAAGAAGTAGCATGAAGAACATGAAGGGATTTATCATAACTTGGTTTGACTGGGTAGTGAAGAGGCACCCCCGTAGGTGCAGTAGAAATATATTGGTGCTCTTCTACAATCTTATTGATCTGATTCTGATTGATAGAAGGGTCTTGGGTCGAGGCTAAAATGGTTGCAGTGTCTTTCTCTTATGACCAAGTTATGAAGAGGATAAACTTTACGGTATGAGAGCTTACTTTGCAGCACTATTTTGTCGGTATAATAGTCAGAAATACCTCTGGTATACTGTAGGGATGACCCCCCAGAGTAACAATGATGCTACAGGGTCAAGACTCATAAACATCATGGCTCCTCCACATATATGGTTGTCCTAACAGAACGTAACAAACTTCCAGCGGGGAAACATCACACAATACCTCATCCTTGAAGGGCTTGATGCCATATGACAAGCGACACTGTTGGTTGACACAAAGATCTCATCCCTCGCGGAAGCATCCAATGTTGTATGGATGTGGGTGTGGTGTTGTCGGAAAATCCAATTGCTTGACGACCTTTGTTGAGATGAGGTTCTTCTGGCTTCTCTTATCAACAATAAAATGCAATGGGGTCCCCTTCACCCACATCTGTGAATGGAAAAGGCGCTCCCCCTCCTTAGGATCCTCTAGTTATTCTGGTTGGATTGTTTCGGTCATGACAGTAGCAGTGGGTTCTGCATCAATTATCCATATCCTTTTATTATTGTCTGAATTGTAGTCCGAGTCGGGGCTCAGCTCTATTTCTTTGAGCTCAGCCACCAATGACGATTTTGAGTGACATTCATCGGTGTTGTGCCAAGGGATTTTGTGGAAGTCACACCACTTCACAATGTCCTTCTTCGTCTTCAAGTTAACCTTCTTTTCCTGTGGCTTGGAATGGTTGTCTTGAGGTTGATTGTTTTGTGATTTAGGACTGCCTTGACCATACTTTGGTTGTTGTAGATTTGCAGACCCAAATTTTTGCTTGTTCAGTTGCTTAATTTTTTGCTCGATTTTGAAAACATATTTATAAGCGACTCCCATTGATGAGATGTCCAATAACTCCATTTTGGTTTGGATGTAACTATGTAGAGCCCCATGGTATTTCAGAACTAGATGTCGCTAAGAGTCTTTGATACCCAGTGTGGTGCACAAGGTATGGAAGTTATTTGTGAACTCCAACACTGTTTGGTCCCACTTTTGATGCAACGTGGTCCATCTCATGTAATAGTCATCATAGTTTCCCACAGGGTAATATTTCTCCTTGACTGCATCCATAAAAAATCCCAAGTGGGATCGGTCCCAAATATTCCAGACTCCTCTATGGAATTTTTCTCCCAGTAAGTTTCTCACCAATGTTTGACATGGGGGAGAGCCGTAAGGAGCACAAAGGTGATATTTTCTCTGTCGAAAAAATTGTGAACATAGAAATAACCTTCTAGCAAATTTAACCATTTTTCCAAAGCATCCACATCTATTTGACCTTCAAATATGGTAATAGAAAGATTAACTTATAGCTTGAATGGCATAGCATCTCCAAAGCAACTACTTGATGAAGATGTCCCTATTATTGTTAGCAATCGTTGAAGGATTTGGGAAAAATCTCCAACATCTCGTTCCTCTGTTGCACGAGGGATTTTGTGAGCAATGATTTGATGGGATCTTCTGCTCCCTCATTCCTCTTCTCTTCCCCCATGGGCAGCTTCTTGGGCTAGCGAGAGTGGTCGTCCTCAAGAGAAACTAAGTCGAGACCCAACTCTCTGTACCCTAACCTCGTCAGGGACATGCACTAAGAAACAAAAAGGAGTAGCATGCTCTGATACCACTGATCCAGATTTATGAGAGAAACAAAATGAAACACAGATCTATAACATTAACATAGATATATAGAGAAAAACAACAAAGATACAATGAAACTTAGCTTCTATTCAATAAATAAATCTGCTGAAACTGTAAAATTACAAAGTGAATGACTCGCTAGAATTGTGGCAACTTATCTCTGCGAAGAGGTGTGATAGCTATGCTAATTTGCAAGAACATGAGGATGTTTAAAATGAGGCTCTAGAGGCCTTTTTAACATAAAGAAAATCCAAAATCCTAACCCTGGAATAAGAAACGCCAAAAGGTTTGCGGGCCCCGATGGGGGTAGTTGGTATGTCAACTTCCCAAGGGCGTAACTTTTGCATACGATCTCTGTTTGGGGAACACAATAGCTCATTTGAAAGGTCTATCCGAGGACTACACATTTTTCCATCATACTCTAGATAAAGTTAACAAGGTGAATGTGGTGGGCCCAAAAAACATTTTTTAGGGCCTCAAAAGAACCCCAAAAGTTTAGGACCCGAAAAGCTGTAGAAAAACTACCAAGGTGGAAACCCTTGTTTTGAGCCAGTGGAATAGGTGGGTGGCCATATATTTCCACCTAGATAATATCTCCACACAAGGAGTTATTATTTTTCACACCATGGAGAAGATCATTAAAATATGGAAAAAAATAATTAATGCTCATGAATGAATTGTTTAAATTGTAAAAATGATTAATACTTGAAATGAGTATGAGAAACTCATGTATTAGTCATGCATATTGGAAAAATGATTAATGATTGAAGTGAGTTTGAGAATCTCACGTATTATTTGTTTAATTGTAAAAATAATAGATTCATTTTGTGAGA
>ML803455.1:208778-276507 GCA_009831015.1 Picea engelmannii | reverse complement strand
AAAAAAATTAAAAAAAATAGAGGGTGGGAGGGTGGGATTTATTAGAGAAATTATTATTGAGGGTGGGAGGGGGAGATTTATTAGAGAAATTATAATAATAATTTCTCTAATAAAGCCCCCTCCCACTAATAAGCAATAAAGGACCATCACCATTTATATTCACTTGAAAAAACCATTTATAATACCCTTTAAAAGATAATAGGAAGTCTTTCATTGATGGTGACGATCACAGAATTAAGAATCACCATTGACTTCCATAATGATAACAATAACATAATTAAATCTCAGTGTTAATTTCCTTCCATAATGATGATGGTCATTGGCATGTTTTGTTTCTGGTGAAGATGGATAAAAACAGGTTGTCATATATAAATGCAAAGAAAAATAATAAATAATGAATGATGCAAAATGGGAAATGACCAATTAGCTATGGATATATCAAGCAAATGACTTACACTGTTATTACACTATTTATCAGTATACACACAGACACTATTTATTTTCTTAGAAGAAAGGTGTGTGGTTCTCGTAGATTCTTGCTTGTTGCAACATATAATATATGCAAGTTTATGTAGCTTCTTGCTTGTTTCAACCTACAATATATGCTTGTTGCAACCTTTAATATATGCAAGTTTCTGTAGCTCCAAAGATCTGGAATTTGTATCACTTATTTTTGGCATCGTTTAAAAGATCTCTCACTTGTATAGGCAGGTTATCCATAATTCCATCCCAGAAGAGATTCCTCACTTGTATATGCAGGTTATCCATAATTTAAGTGTAGTAGATTTTGATGGAGGGACAGTCATAAAATCTGTTGACTTTGTAGTTGAGCTTATGATGATAAGAATCTACAATACTCTCATTGTTATGCTGTTTATTTGCATTTTCCAGCATCATTGGGCCTCTTAGGTAGTCATGTTATCAGTTTTTCCATGTAATTTATTGGATGGATCATCATATCGCTTCTGTTCTCCTTAAATGGGCATCTTGTTGTAGGCTTCTATGGCCTAGACACCTCAGCTAAATAATTCCATATTCTTATACAGATTAGATTCATTATAGATTTCCTTTCCCGTGCAAAGATAGTGGGATTCATGGCAGGAGCAGCTACCATTGTTTGTTTGTTTACAACATCTTAAAGTCATTCTCAACTAACACACATTACATCCAAACAGATGTAGTTTCAGAGAGATGCTCACTTTGCCAACAAGTTGTCAAGGTTAATCCACGTCATATCAAGCGGGTATGTATGTTTTCTATATATTTTGTTGATCCGTGTGTTTACATTTGCACAGCAGAGGTGTGAAAGGATTGTGATAAGAAATTGTTTTTCTGTGCTTTTCTCCTCCATTTGAAACTGATAGTAGGTGCTGGCATTCACCGACACTTATAGCTTATATCTTAGGATATTCACGTGAAATTTATAGACCAAAACTCCGCTTGAAAACCTCAACCGCTATGTTTATTGAAGTATCTCTTGGACGTATCTTGGACTTTTGCATGTGTGCCGAGAATCAGAGTCCAAAATCCACAAAATCGAATTTGTTGGAGACTTTCCACTGGGCCTCATGACTGCAGTATGTATATACTTATTTAAGAGTTTCACATAGCCAACAATAGTGAAGAGATTTTTCATTGTATCATCGTCGAAATTATGAGTGGTAATTAGTTCTTTTTACTGGTTTTTAAAGTAATCAACTTGTAGTTTGTAGAAAATCATGATAAGTATGTACTCTTTTCCAAGAATTAGTAGCATAGGCACAAACGGTTGAACTTTGCTAACTAATTTCCCAACATGGAATGTTGGCATTTTTGAGATCTTAAAATTTGGTCTTTACTTGAGACAAATCAACTAAACATGGATGTTTGGTTAGACACACATTTATTGTATCTAATTGTTGTAAGCCTATAGATGCAATGGGTTGAAGGGTTGGACAGATGTATGATCTAGGTGGATATCGATGGCCATCCCCATATTTCGACTGGTTCAAAATAGTCTTCTGACAATTTATTATTTTTAGTAGCTTTTTGGTTCATAAACTTCTGGGGCCATTTTGAGGGCCTAAATGAAGTTTTTTCAGGATCACTCAACACAATAAAGGCCAAAGGTTTTGATTGAGCCCCCAAAATGAATCTCCTTGACAATACCTTTCCAACGAGGTATCGTGTGCCCAAAAAGGAGATCCTATGCCAAAGTTACGCCCTCAGGAAGTTGATACATCAAACTACCCAAAACGGGGTCCACAAAATTGTTGGTTTTTCATCTTCGGGGTTAGGGTTTTGGATTTTCTTTATGTTAAAAAGGCCTTTAGAGCCTCATTGTAATCATCTTTTTGCGAATGCGAGTATTTCTCAAAGATAAGCTGTCACCATTCTAGCGAGTCTTTCATTCTGTATTTCCATAGTTTTGTATATTTCGCTCATTAATAGAAATTGTGTATCACTGTATCTCTGTGTTTATGGTTGCATATATGATATGTTCTTTTTTATATTTTGGATATTTGATATATCTGTGTACATTTATTTATTATATCTTCACTCTCATTTCATGTTGAAAATAATATGGATCAATGGTATCAAAACATGTTGCTCTTGATCGTTTTTTTTCAGTGCATGTCTGGTCTGAGTATAGAAAATTGGGTCTTGAACTTATCTCTCTTGAGGACAATATCTCTCTAACGCCGAAGAAACCCTCCATGGTGTAAGAAAATAAAAATGACAGAGTAAACAATTTTATTAATTTGTTACTTGAGCAAATTCTCACGTGATAGAGGGATGAAATGATGGAGAATTTTTCCCACGTCCTTCAATGACTGTCGATAACAACCAGAGAATCTTCATCATGCGATCACTTTGGAGGAACCTCACCTTTCAAGGTATAAGTTAATTTTGATATTCCCATATTTGAAAGACAAATAGATGCAAATGCCCTAGAAAAATGGTTAAATCTACTAGAAGGGTATTTCTCTGTTCACAATTTTTCTGACAAGGAAAATATTAACTTCGTACTCCTTAAATATCTCCCCCATATCAAACATTGGTGGGAAACTTACTGAGAGAAAAGTTCCACAAAGGAGTATGGGATATATGGGGCTGAGCCCACTTGTGATTTATTTGTGGATGTGGTCAAGGAACAATATTACCTCATTTGTAACTATGATGACCAGTACATGAGATGGACCACATTTTGTCAAGAGAGGGGCCAAGAAGTGATGAAATTCACCAATACCTTCCATACCTTTTGAACCAAGATAGGTATCAAAAATTCTGAGCGACATTTGGTTCTGAAATACTGTGGGGCTCTACACAAGTAAATCCAAACTAAAATGAAGTTTCTCGACATCTCATCATTGGGAGTTGCCTATCAATACGTTGTCAAAATCAAGAAGAAATGTAGGCACCATAACAAATGAGAGTTCGGGTTTGCAAATCCCTAACAACCAAAGTAAGATAAATACGGCCCTAACAAACAACCTAGAGAAAACCATCCCAAGCCACATGAAAGGAAGGGTAACAGAAAGACAAAGAAGGACACTAGAAAGGGGTGTGATTTCCACAAAATCCCCTGGTACAACACCGATGAATGTCTCTTATGCTTACTACTTAAGTTAGTATCAATATAGTCATTAAGCTCATACAAAGCAATGTGATTCATTATTATGGAGGGATCTTCGTTGTCTGTCTAGCTCGGGGTGTTGCACGTCACCTGTGGACTTGACATTGGTGGATGAGATCAAAGACAAGGAGCATAACCTTGATTCAAAATATGATTCAGAAAATACTCGCAGAAGACAGATTATCGATGCAGACCCCCTTGCTACTTTTGTGTCCACAATAATTCAACCAGAAGAACCAATAGATCTTGAGGAGGGGGAGCACCTCTTTCATTCACACATGTGGGTGAATGGGACCCCACTACATTTTATTGTTGATAGTGGAAGCCAGAATAAACTCATCTTAGCGGAGGTTGTCAAACAGTTCGGATTGCCAACAACACCACACCGAAAACCATACAACATCGGATGGCTTCACCAGGGACACGATCTTCGTGTCAGCGAGCAGTGTCGATTGTCATATGGCATCCAACCCTTCAAGGATGAGGTATTATGTGATGTTTCCCCACTGGATGTATGTGATGTTCTCTTGGGCCAACCATATATGTGGAAGCATCATGCTATCTATGAGTCTCGACCCCATAATGTCATTGTTAATTTAGTGGGTCATATCTACAGAATACCGTAGCTAGTTCCAACTACTTTCCCACCTAAACAGTGCCGCAAAGTAGTATATCATACTACAAAATTCAGTGTCTTCACAATCTGTTCAAAAGGTGAACAAAAGGACAACCACTACAGCCTCGGGCCAATCACCTTCTATCCAACAGAAGCATGCCAACAAGATTGCAACAAAACTCAAAGATTCCTTCTACAAAAAATCATCTTATGTATCCCGACTACTTGAACAGACTCAACCCCTCCAACAACAGGTTTATGACAACCTTCAAGCAACTAAGCAATGCAACTTCTTCAACAAGGCAAACAACTCACCAATATGCAGGTTCAACAAACACTTTTCTCTCTCCCCCGGGAACCAACGCCATGGAGAACATTGTTTCCTAAGGAGGGAGGATTTATCCAAATGGATATTGGTGGCCAACCACCTTTTCTGACTGGCTCAAGAGAGTCTTCAGGCAATTTACTATTTTTAACAGTTTTTCGGTTCCTAAACTTCTAGGGCCATTTTGAGGGCCTAAATGAAGTTTTTTAGGATCATGCATCTTATTTATAGCCAAAGTATTTGATTGAGCCCCCAAAATGAATATCCTCAAATATACCTTTCCAACGAGCTATCGTGCGCCCCAAACGGATATCCTATGCCAAAGTTATGCCCCCGAGAAGTTGATCCACCAAACTATCCAAAACGACGTCCACAAAATTGTTGGCTTTTCATCTTTCGGGGTTAGGGTTTTGGATTTTATTTATGTTAAAATTTCCTTTAGAGCCTCATTGTAATCATCTTCTTGTGAATGCAAGTAGTCATCACATCTCTTCTTAGAGATAAACTTCGACCATTCTAGCGAGTCTTTCACTATGTATTTCTACAGTTTTATACATTTCTCTCATTAATCTAAAATTGTGTATTATTGTATCTTTGTGTTTATGGTTGCATCTCTGATATATTTCTATTATATTGTTGGATATCTTAGATATCTCTGTACATTTATTTATTATATATTCTCTCTCATTTTGTGTCGAAAATAATCTGAATCAATGTACGTCTTGGTTGTTGTAATTCTCCCTTGAACATAAAAAAACCGAATTCCATTACCCTGTGGATGTTTCCCTTGTAAAGGGTTTTACCACCTAAATCCAATGTTCATTCTTGTGTGATTTCATTTTTGTGTACATTGTTTATTTTTTGCTAATTAAATCTATGCGTTTTTTAGCTTCCGCTTTATAACAAGTGCAACAAGGGAGCTAAGTCGAATTGTTTGTAGATATTTGTGAGCGAAAGAACCTTTGGACATGTTTTTGGTAGGTGAGGGTAGGAAGAGCTGAGTACTAAGGAGACCAGACATTTTTGTGATTTGAGAGAATTGATCCAGTGGACCTTTCCACATTAGCACTCCCTAGGCCATCTTAGAGGAGCATCGACCCTCCAACACTTAAGAAAAACCAATTTTCTAGTATTCGACGCACCCTTATCATGTCGAGAGGAGCACTGGAAAGGTGGCGCTCTCCTTCCATACTAAAGGAGTGCCAGTCTCAAATGTGGCACCCACCAACAAGACTTAGAGAGTGATAGTCTTAGACGTGGCTCCCCTTGTGAATCTTAAGGCAACACCACCCTTCTATCATTAGAGGAAAAGGAATTTTTTTCCTCTCCAAGCAGAAAATTGGCAGAGTGTTTGAATCTGAATGGGAAAAGGGTTTAAGAAAATGGCTAAAGTGAAAGTTCTAAATTTGAAGTTGAGAAATTTAATGATAAAACCGACTTTGAGATATGGAAGCTCGAGATGAAGGATTTGCTTGTGCAATAGGATTTTCAAAAAGCATTGGTAGGCATATCAAAGAAACCAACATCCTTGACAAATGATAAATGGGATGATATGGATGCAATAGCGCCGAGTACTGTATGCATATGTATTGCAAATGATTTTTTGTTTAATATAGTAGAAGAGGAAACAACAACAAGTCTATGGACTAGATTGGAAGGAATTTACATGACAAAGTCCCTCACTAATATAATCTATTTGAAGAGGTAGTTGTATGGTTTGCAAATGAAAGAAGGCACGAAATTCGTTGACCATTTGAGTACCTTTAATACCCTTATAGTTCAATTGGTTAGTATGGAAATAAAACTCAAAGACAAAGACAAGGAAGTGGCACTACTATATTCGTTGTCTGAGTCTTGGAATCATTTAGTTACCTCTATAATCTTTAGTTCAACAGATGTTCTTGATTATGACACGGTTGTGGGAGCTTTATTGGCTGCAGAGATGAGAAGAAAATCTAGTCAAGGAACATCAACTTCTAAGGTAATGGTGGTCAAAGGGCGATCTGAAGATAAAGAAAAAAATTAGATAGGTTCTTCTAGATTTAATTCAAGAGGGATGAAGAGTAAACTTAAATGTTGGTACTCTCGCAAACATAGACATCCTAAGAAGGATTTCTCAAAAAGACAACAAGCCTCCAAATAAAACTCAACAAAAGAAGTAAAGTAAGCAAATGCAACTCAAAGAAGTTTATCTTTTGATTCAAGTATGACTGATGAGGTTATTTTTATTTATAATGACTCACATCATGATCAACATTGGTTGTTAGACTCTGGAACATCAAATCATATGTGTTTACATAAGCATATGGTTTTCCACGTATGAACCTATAGATGATGGAGTTGGTTTTATGGGAAATGATATTTCCTGTAACATTGTTTGAATTGGTAGTGTCAGAATTAAAATGTATGATGGTTCTATAAGAACATTAAACAATGTGAGGCACGTACTTGAAGTCATAAAGATCCTGATATCTTTGGGAGTCCTAGATTCTACTGTATACAAGTGTAAAATTCAAGGTGGAGTGATGAAAGTGTTCAAAGGCATCTTACAAGTTATGAAGGAGAACATGATCGAGAACCTTTCTCATCTTGAAGGAAGAACTCGGTCAGATCAAGGAACAATAATATCTGAAAATGGAAGTGATTCCACTCATTTATGGCCTCAACATTTGGGTCATATGAGTAAGAATGGACTTAAGTTACTTGTAGATCGTAAGTGACTCCCAAGTTTGAAGTCTGTGAATTTAAATTTATGTAAACATTGTATCTATTGTAAACATAGTAGGAAGAAGTTTAAAACATGAAGGTTTCCTTGACTACATTCACTCTGATGTTTGGGAAAAATCTCCTATAGTATCGTATGGAGGATCATCATATTTTGTTACATTTATAGATGATTTATCTAGGAAGGTGTGGGTCTATCTGTTAAAAAGAAAAAGATGATGTTTTTACTATTAGGTTGATAAAATGCACTAATAATGGAGGTGAATATGTATATCTATGGAATTTGAAAAATATTGCAAAGAATCGAGGATTGAGAGGCATAAAACCATTTCCTATACTCCTTAGCAAAATGTTGTTGTTGAACACATGAAAAAGACTCTTCTAGAGAGAGAAAGGAGCATGCTTAGTAATGCCAAGTTGCAACAATAGTTTTGGGAAGAAGTAGTTTAAACACCTTGTTCTCTGGTTAACTAATCACCATTGACTGCAATTGAATGTAAGATTCTAGAAGAGGTATGGAGTGGTCACTCTTGTGATTATTCAATCCTTAAGATTTTTGATTGTGAAGCATATGCTCTTATACCTAAGCATCAACGTTCTAAATTAGATCCCAAATAAAAAAAGGGTTATCTTTGTTGGGTATCATGATGGAATTAAGAGATATAGATTGTGGGACCTTATTACCCACAAAATCATCATTAACAGGGATGCAATATTTGATGAATCAATATTTATTAAATGAGATGTAGTTGTTGTAATGAAACAACGTAGGTACTACAAACTCAACAATCTGGTTTTGAGACTCATTTGTCTACAAAAGAAGATGAACAAGATGAACGTGAAGAGTTTCATGAGGATGTTCATGAATATGTTCCTGCAAATGGAAATGTGGATGAAGATAATAATCAAGAAAATGTGGATATACCAAAATCATCTTTAAGGATATCTACAAGGGCCAAGAATCCTCCTAGAAGGTATGATGATTTAGTTTCATATATTTCTTTGGTTACTAATAATGAGGAGCCTACTTGCTATCACGAAGCAATGGAGGTTTTTTATAGTGAAAACTGGAAAGAAGGGATGAAAGAGGAAATGGATGCCTTAGAAAGGAATGGAACATGGGACCTGGTAGAACTCCCAAAAGACAACAAAATTGTATGATGCAAGTGGGTCTATACACTAAAATGGGGTTTTGATGATAAGGTTGAGAGGTAAAAAGTAACACGGGTGGGAAAAGGCTATTTGCAGAAGGAAGGTATTGATTTCCATGAAATATTTTCACGAGGGGTTAAACTTGTTTCAATTTGGGTTGTATTGGCACTAGTTTCTTTATTTAATCTGGAATTAGAGGAGCTAGATGTTAAAACAATGTTTTTACATGGAAATTTAGATGAGGAAATATACATGGAACAACCAGAAGGGTTTGTTCAGGATCACATGACAATATTTGCTTGCAAACTCAAGAAGACGTTGTATGGCCCAAGTTAGTCTCGAGGCAATGGTACAAGAAGTTTGATTCTTTCATGGTGAGACAAAATTATACAAGGAGTGAGTATGAACATTGTGTTTATCTCAAAATGTTGGATAATGGCATATTAATTATTTTAGTGCTATATGTTGATGATATACTTGTAGCAAGCCATAGCATGGTAGAGATCAACATGTTAAAGGCTCAAATGGCTAGGATGTTTGACATGAAGGATCTAGGAGCAACGAAACAAATCTTGGACATGGAGATACACAAAGATAGAAAAAATGGTAAGCTTTCGTTATCACAACAAAAGTATGTTGAGAAAATACTTATGAGGTTGGGTATGAACAATGTGAAACAAGTTTCAATCACTTTGGCTTTTCATTTTAATCTTTCTACAAGTTTATGTCCTAGTATTAATGAAGAAAATGATAATATGTCTAGTGTACCATATGCTAATGCAGTAGGAAGTCTTATGTATGCGATGGTTAGTACAAGACCAGATATTGAGCATTGGGCAGCAATGAAATAGGTGCTTAGTTGGATGTCAAAGCTTCAAAATATTCTTAAAATGTTGACTTATCATAGTAAGTCAAAACATATTCCTATTAAATAACATTTTGTAAGACAGGTTGTTGACGAAAGAGGAGCGTCTCCAGAAAAAATCCATACAAAAGAGAATTGTGGAGACATGTTCACAAAACCAGTATTGATAGAGAAGTTGCAATGGTGTTTGGCTTCTCTTGGCTTGCAGAAGAGGTGATGAATAAAACTGGGCATGAAATTCAGGGAAATTGTTGTCAAGGTAGAGATTATCCTAACATTTAGCCTTCAATTGAGACAAATCAACTAAACAAACATGAATGTTTGCTTAGAGGCGCATTTATTGTTTGTAACTGTTGTAAGCCATATAGACTGAAAGATGCCCATATACATGTTGGCTGTTGTAATTCTCCCTTGAACATAATAAAACCAAATTTCATTGCCCATTAGATATTTCCCTTGTAAAAGGTTTTATCAGGTAAATCCTATGTTCATGTTTCCCTTGTAAAAGGTTTTATCACGTAAATCCTATGTTCATGTTTCCCTTGTAAAAGGTTTTATCACGTAAATCCTATGTTCATGTTTCCCTTGTGTAATTGCATTTTGCATTTTCCTGTACATTGTTTATTTCCTGCTAATTAAATCTATGCGTTTTTTAAGCTTCCGCTGTGTAACACAGACTGAATACGCATGCTCCAAGAACGGGGAGTTAGTAGGATAGGCACCAACTGAATACACATGCTCCATGAACTAAAAAAGACCGCGAGAACTTTTATGGACGTTTCGGGGTGATTGCATAACTATATGGTGAGATTTATTCGTGATTGCATAACCATATTGTGATATTTATTCTGTGGGAGTTTGCGTTTTTTATTTACCACATGTTCTTGTTTTTGGTGTGATTTATTTGTTGCTGTTTTTATTTACCACATTTTCTTGTTTT
This sequence comes from Picea engelmannii, assembly GCA_009831015.1. Lineage (NCBI taxonomy): Eukaryota > Viridiplantae > Streptophyta > Pinopsida > Pinales > Pinaceae > Picea > Picea engelmannii. The sequence continues at coordinate 266,269 of ML803455.1, read as the reverse complement.
TGGTGTGCCTTATTTGCCGCTCAACAACCTAACATTCCAGTTATAAAAGGGCTAAATCGTCCCGCACGAATCGACCCTGTCCGCCCGACTGATGGAGTCCAAACCATATTCAAAGTAATCAATGTAACTGCTGCGAATTTTACACATATTCTGATAGAGTTGGTTAGCTGTTTTATAAAAAGGTTTTTTTGTTGGAATCCGGTCATATAAATTTATACTAATTACTATTTTTTGTTATTCAAAATCCATTTTTGAATGTAGAAATAGATTCAGCAAGCACTTAGATTTTACAAAAATAATCACTTAAATCTATTAATCCAACAATTTTTCACAAAATTTAGCACAAATATCTAGGAAAAAAATCTTCATTTAATAAAATCTTTCTTTAACTTACTTGATATAATCTTTAACTTACTGCTATTCTGATTAAGTTTAATACCATAGAGAATTGTAATTATGTTTTGGTGTAACTTGTATTACTCAATCCTGAGCCCTATAAAGACGGCTAAACTATTCAGTAAACCCATCGATCGAAAATGGGCTTTTCTCGTAGTGCGCGAGGCTGTTAGTGTCTATACCTTACTCCCCTTTCCATGATCGAAAAGTCGACTTGATGACAAATAAAAGACAAGTCGACAACCAAGAAGTTGCGCGTAACTGACTGACGAACCAACGCTGAATAAATAAACTTTAATGATTTCTATGGGCATATTGGTGGACATTAATGCTGGTCATTTTCATGTAGGGGTCTGTCTCGGCAGCGAGAGTCCGAGACTTCACTACTTCCCAATGGTTGGCTTTCGAGGAGGGTTTTCCTGTGTCTCGAGAAAACTTAATCGAGGCGTTACGGTTTTTGAATGGAAGATGCTTTTTAATTACACCTATTGACAATGGGCAGATTTAATAGGGGTTTAGTGTTTAATAAGTTTTTTATGGACAAGATTAAATATGGCTGGAATATTCTTAGTAGTCACACAAAATAAATGGTTGTGATTTCAATCATTAACTTCCTAGCTATTATAAAGACAAATTTATGTGTTTACTTTTTTACATTTACCTAATCATATTTAAAAATTACTTTGATAGCTAGCTGATTGCCACGTAAGTGATTAACAGAAATTAAAATATTAACACCAGATAAATGAAGCCCAACAGTTTATTTGTTAATAGATAATAAAATTTAATATATTCTTTTAAAGATTCATTTCATCTTCTCAGTGTTTCTGCGTTCACCAACAGCTATTTTGTTGCTGTGCTAGTCATAATAAATTTTGACTTTCAATGTATTATTTGGGCCTAGACTAAATGTTTGATAGGAAATGACTTTTAAGAAATGATTTTTTTTATAAAAAAAAATTTGATATTTGTTTTGTGAGAAATTATTAGATTCACATATTCTTGTTTCTATATATTCTAGTGAAATGGATTTTAAACAATAAAAAATAGTAATTTAATGCAAATTTATGTTGCCAAAACTAAACCCGTATGGGGTGACAAGTGGAGAAGGAGTGCCAACTGTCCCCGCACTCAGCCAAAGCTTAAATGTTGGGCGTGGCATCCACACCACCCACACTACGGATGGAGGGTCGCATTAACGCCAGTTCTGCCATGGGAGGACTCCTCCCTCGCGCGAGTATTAACGAGACCAGCAACAGCGATGATAAAGGTGGTTATTGGGTTATGCAGATGGATTATGAGTTTCTTTCTGCTCCGGTCTTGGCTCTGCTCTGCGTCTGGAGGCCCTGGAGAATTGATGTGAGTGCCTTGAATTGGTTCCTATCCTCGTCCCGGTCTGTGTGTTTTTCCTGGACAAAACTCAGCAACATGCCAAGGAAACGAGGAACGCCTCGCCGTGGGTCCGCTAGGTATGCCCGTAAGGAACAACGTCAACGAAAAGAGCAGCTCGAATGCGCTTTAGCAATGGCCACCGCTCTGATGAGAAAGAAGGCTCGCGCTGAGGAGCGAGCTCTGCTCTCCACCATAGCCGAGAAGGCTGTGGGTTGCAGCAGCATGGACACAGCAACAATTGAGGGTGGCAACGAGCAATTGTACCGGGCCTGCATAGTAGAAGAGGACCCGACTCTGGGGGACCTGCCGCCAATGGAGCTGATGAGTGACATAGGTAGGTTTAGCGGTGGGGATAGCACACTCACTTCGGGGGTAGAAGCCTTCCCTCCTGGCTGCATTGTGGAAGAGATCCCCAGGCCAGATTTGGATGACGCAGTCGATGATGGAGATGCGATGGCGAAGGAAGGTCGTTGTGATGGCCAGAACGAAGCGAGGCGCGAGGACGTTGGTGGAGGCATGCATGAACCTCTCCTCCGCGAGGAACACTTGCCCTTGGTGTTTGAGCTCCGCAGCCACATGGCTGACATGGAGCACCGAGCAAGCATTATGAGCCAGCGCTTGGACGTCTTTTTGGATGCCTACTCTGGCGCTCCATCTCGGCGGAAGTGTCCCTTATGTGCTCAGTCTTTCGCCATCCCGGCCGGCCCCACGGGGAAAGCAACTGATGATGACAGGTCACCAATTACCTAGGCCTCTCAGGTGATGTGGTTTTTAGTTTAATGCTATTGTTTTATGTTTTATGGTTTTCAGTTTTATGTTTTCTTAGACTTTGGGCACCTGTCCTGGTTTCCTCCGGGCAGGACAGGTGCCGACAGATTATAGCTGTTTATGCTTGGTTTCGATGCTGGTTTCCGGTTTCCGGCAGCATTTTGACTGATACAGAACCTCGACTATGTGCATTTTGATACAATTTTTGATAATATAGTACAGCAGGCTCTCCCCCTTTTTTATTGAAAAAAAAAAAAAATGTTGCCAAAACTATTTAATAGAATAATTAGACATTTATATTATTTGGTTTAAGGAACCTACAAATTTTAAATGTTTTGTTTAATTGTTTTAGGTTTTTGTTTTTTGTCATAATTTGAGGATATAAGGATACATAGTAACTAATATTTTATTACATTTAAGTTCACATTTTGGAGTGAGCTAATTTTGGATTGGTTTAAAATGGGACAAAATCCTTGTGATAATGTTTTGAAATGCATACTAACTCAGATATCCTGAAAATCTAGTTAGATTCAGATCCATTTTTAACTTCTTTTTTTTCCTAAAATTGGATCTCTAACGTAATTACTAAACGTAATTACTAAACCTTAAAGTAATTTAGGTTTTTGGAAGGGAAGAAATTTTAGGGTGATTACTAAACCCCAAGGCTACAATATAAGGAGATATAGTAAATGATATTTTATTATATTTAGGTTTAGATTTTGACCGAATTTTATTGTGAATAGTTACTAGTATAGTTGAAGTTTAATGTTAAAATAAAATATTTTCAAAAAAAAAAATTGTTGTGTAATAATTTTTTTTTCAAATTAATAAACGAATTTATATTTATATAATTTTATGGAGTATTAATTATAAATTTATAAAAATAAAAATTATAAATTATTTTGATATGAAATTAATAATTAGTTTTCTATGATTTTAAAAAATAAAATAAAGAAATTAAAAGTACACTTACCATACAATAATAAACACAAATTTATAATCTATACAATAATAAACACATATTTATAATCCATATAATAATAAACTCAAATTTATTTTATATATATATATCTATATATATAACATTAATTATTTTTTAAGAGGTCAAGTAATTAAGTGGATTCCTATATTTGTTGGAAATGGATATAATTAATGAGTTTTTAACTATACATTTTAATTTTATAACTTGTCATTGAAGATGCTGGCATATTTTTCGTCCTCCTCCAAAAACAATGAATAAGATTTAATATTGATAAGTTCCTGGCATTTCTAAATGCATCATTTATCCTATTTACTATTTACTTTTTAACATTTAATGAATCATATTAAACATTTACTGTTTACCCATAAAAATGCCACCTTTAATAATTAGAAACAATTCATTTATATATAACCATTTATTGACACGTTTAAGTGAATAGTCACTACCTCATCCTCATCCTCATTCCCACTGATATGTGTGATTTTCAATTTCAATCAAAACATGTGTTACCACTGGGAGCATTGTCTCCTTACGAGGTACCTAGTTTTCAATTTCAATTAAATCCTCGTATATCATCAATTTCAATTAAAGCTTTGTGCATTTCAATTTCAATCAAAGCATGCGTTAACAGGTGAAAAGTGGTGGGATTCAATTTCAATTAAACCCCAAGTTACCCAGTTGAACCCCATGGAGTGGTGTCTTCATACAAGGTGGAGAGCAATAGGTTTTTAATTGTACGTACATTTTCAGGCTTGTTGTAGAACCAGATCACGCTGGTTGTAGAACACGATGTTGGAACCATAATTATTTATAATGTTTTGTTTAAGATACATGTTACATAATAATCCTTTCATGCTTTATATTTTTTTTTGAGAGAGGTTCACTTTATATCCTTTTAAACCATTTTATAATTTATAATTGAAAAATAAAGATATGGTTACATTGAAAATTGATTGGAATTTCTTAGGTATTTTGTTAGTGTTAGGATTAAAATATCAAACAATTTTATAATTGAAAAATAAAGATATGATTACATTAAAAATTGATTGGAATTTCTTATAGGTTTAAAATATCAAACAATTTTATAATTGAAAAATAAAAATATGATTACATTAAAAATTGATTGGAATTTCTTATAGGTATTTTGTGAGGGTTAGAGGAGTTTGCATGAAGTTAATGACATTAATATATTTTATATGTCTTTAAATTAATGTTACCTTTGTTTATATGCTTCTTATCAATTGCTTGACTTTAATTCAATTATATATTTTCAATTTTTTTAAACTGTTATATATATATATAAAGATCTTGACTTGAGGACATTTTATTTTTAATTATTTACAATGTTTTGTTTCAGAAATCAAACATAATAATCCTCTCATGCTTTCTCTTTTGACATAGGTTCATGTTATATCAATTGAAAGGTTTTTATAATTGGAAAATACAGATATGATTAAATTGAAAATTGATTGGAAATGTTCAAATATTTTGTTAAGGTTAAAATAGGATTAGGGTTAGGAGCACACATAATGTTAATAACATTAATATATATTTTATATATTTATTTAAATTGACTTTTTTTAATATCTTTTTGTTTATATGGTACCTATAAATTTCTATAAATTGATTTATGTAGAGATTGTATATTTAATATTTTTAATTATATTTCTAAATTTTTAAATTTATTTATATATATACATTTATTTTAGATACCTTATAAATTGATTTATTGTAAAAAAATTATATATGTACAATTTTTTAAATATTCTTATAAATTGATTTATTTTAATTCATTTAAATGCTCTATCTAACCTAAACCTACAATTGATTTAAGTTCGAAGAGCTTGCTCTCTCTCAAAACTCAAATTCTTTGTCTATATACCCAATCCAAATAACAAAAGTCAATCCCATTAATGCAGTGTTACGGGCATGGTTACAATCTCCCGGGAAAGTCCCCTCTCCAAGCCTTTATACGTAGAGAACGGGACTCAAAATGTCTGTAATAGAAAGAGATTAAGACCGTTGGTAGTAAGTGGGCCGAGATGAATATTTAGAAGGCAGTTATAGTTGTGCAATTTGTGAATGATTACAATAGCAATTTCTGAATCGTGGGCGGCTAGAGCACAGTCGAATAGTTCTTTCTCTCCATCATTACGATACATAGACAACAATATACTGCAATTTTGTCCACAATGGGGCATCCACTTAGGCCAAATCAATAATTCTTTAGTATATTATACCAAAGAATTGTCACCAAAAGTGAAGAAAAGTTACTCTCTTTTATTTCATTTCAAAAAGTGTCCAAATTCTATGTTCCTTTGGAGTCTATTTGTTTCTTCTAGGTAAAATTGGGCTTTAATATATTTATTTTTTTGTTTGTGGAGTCTATGTATTTTTAGTTACTCTCTTTTATTTCATTTCAAAAAGTGTCCAAATTCTATGTTCCTTTGGAGTCTATTTCTTTCTTCTAGGTAAAGTTGGGCTTTAATATATTTATTTTTTTCTTTTTGGAGTCTATGTATTTTCACCAGGAAAGTTTAATTTTTATATATTCATTTCAATAAAAATTATAAAAATTATGATGTGTTTTTTTAAATGAGTTAAAATTGTAATTCAATAAAAATTATGATGTATTTTTTTTAAATGAGTTAAAATTGTTAAATGCAAAGTTTTGTAATGAATATTTTTATAATTAATAGAATTATAATTTTTATAAATTTAAAAAGAAATTAAAAAATATAGTTAAATGTTTTTTATTTTTTAATTTATTTATTTAAAACAGTTTAATTTTTTTGAAGATAATTATGATTAGGTTTTAGAAATTAAAATTTAATTTAAGACACCTTAAATAAGTAATTTATTTTAACATTTGTTTAAATCACCACTTTAATTTTAATTTAATAATGAAGGATTTTGTTACTTCCAAACACATTATAATAATTAGAGTTAGAATATAATAATGAAGAATTTTGTGACTTTCAAACTTATTATAATAATTAGAGTTAGAATAGGATTAGGGTTATTTTTATGAAGATTTATTTTATAATAATAAGAAAAGAATAAAAGAATAATTTAAATTCAATTTAAGTAATAATCACACATTCAATTCAAATAATAATTGTAATAAAAAATAATTTAAATAAGAATTGTAATAATAAAAATACAATTTAAATTCAATTTAAATACAATTGCAAGAAACAATTTCAAATAATTGCAAATATTTTATATTTAAATTTTTAAATATATTTATTAATGGAATAATAAAAGTAAATAGGAGTAAATCATAGGAGTAATAGGAGTAATGGAATAATTTGAGGAAATCATATAAATAAAAGAATAATAAGAGTAAATGATAAAATTATATTGTTATACTCCCGGATGGGGTGACTTCGGATATGACAGGTGGACGACAAGATGGACAGACACATGGCCTAGTCTCTCGCCACCTCGAGCTAGCTTAGGCCGCACTCAACTTCCACCATTAATCCCTGAATTTAACACCTCAGTAGTCGCTCCTTTGAATTCAATTGATTTTGGTTCGATTTAATGTTATGACGCCTCTGTTCGTGCGAGCGATAATGGTAATGGGTTAGATGCACTCATAGTCCTATCACTCTACTTGGCTTAGCGGTTTTAGGATTGCGTTCTAGAGATCCATGTCTCATTCAAGCCCTTGGCCTCCTCCTGAAGTTGGTCCAATCTTTTTCTTTTGGCTCCAGTTTCTGCGGTGCACTCAACCCTCTATGCCCAACACGTATCCTCTGGTATGTCATTGATTCTCGGTCTGGCTAGTCTCGCATCCTTCGAGAAACATCTTTCATGTGCTCCTTATCTGGTTTCCGGTGGCTTTCCCGATGCCTCGACTTAGAGGTAAGTCGAAAAGGGGTGCATCCTAGTATGTTGCAAAAGGAAGGGGCTTGAGAGGACGAGGCAAGAAGGCTCTTCAAAGCTCGCCTTCCCGGAGCCTCCACCTCGGAGCCTCCCATTTCTCCCACTCATTCCATCACTCCTGATTTGCCTCCAAGGGCCACCACTCCTAAATTTCCTCCTATGTCATCTCCTTACACCTACCGAGTCGAATGGTTTGATAGCCATCGTAACTCTCTAGGCTTCACTCCAAGGCTCATCTTGTCACCTCCCCACCAGCCTCCACCTCCCCCTCCTCCACCTCTACCTCCCGTCACCTCACCTCCTCTCTCTTCTTCCTCCTCCCCCCTTCCTCTTTCTGACTACCCCACCTCCTCCTCTGACTTACCTCCACCTCCTCTGTCCTTTCCTTCTTGCACCCACTATGATGGGAGGGAATTTCTCAACGATTCTTTGGCTACCATCAAGCGAGAAATTGAGAACATCAATGGCATCATCAAAGAGATGCATCCCAAGGAAGAAGATCGGATTCGTCGAGAGGAGATATTGATGACTCTTGTTCAAGATCTCAAGCATGTTATCTCAGACATAGGAGAGACAAGAAGAGACACCACACAAGATCAACAGAATGAGCAGAGGCTCGACTCCAACACTGGATAGCTCCTTCTTGCTTAGGTTTCCTATGTTTTTATGTTTACAACTAGTATAATTCACAAGCTCTCTGCCCTGCGTGACTTCTCAGATCTAGAAATTTACAGTTTTAGCATGGTTCAATTTTTTTTTTTTGGAATGAACAGTCTGGCCAACAAAACATTCTCCTTGCGTGGAACACTAGATCTCGCTCCTTACATTTTAAGTTTCTTACATCTTTGCAAGATTTTCATGGATATTATGAATCTAAACGGCCATGTCACCGCATTGGTTTCCCACCAGGGAAATGCTACCATAGCCTCTTATGATAGCATGACAGTTGTAACTTTTACTGCTTAATAGGTTCTAATACAATTCTTAACTTACAAAAAAAATAAAAATATTAGATTATTATTATTATTATTATAAATTATTAAATGATTTGATATCAATGTCCTTAGAACAAGTATGATTTTAAATTTTCTTCTATGTAATACATCGCATCAGTTCAAAGTTCCTCTCTTTCTAACAAAGGAAACACTTTATCATTTTTTTTTAAACTTGGCCATAACTTCCTTTCCGTAATGTGCTTAACACAAACCAACCTCGTCATGTCACGAAAAAAACTTGATGTTGCAATTTGAAAAATAGAATCGAGTGTTGCAACGAGACAAACATAAGAATCTTGCAATGTGATGAATATAGTAATGTCGCAGTGGGATGAACATAGGAATGTCACAATCCAACAAATTGTGCAACATCGCAATGTGATGACCATAGCCATGTCATCACAATGTGATGACCATTTCCTTGAACTGTTACTATGTGATGAACATAGTTACCTCACAATGAGACAAAAAAATGACGTCACAATCTTACAAACATAGCAATGTCATCACAATGTGACGATCATATCCTTTTTTTTGCAATGTGACCAACATAGTTACATCACAATCTAATGAACATTGTAATGTCACAATATGACGAACATAGTGATCCAGATTATTTTTGGCACAAAATGAGAGTAGAGATATAATAAAGAAATATGAAAATATTTATTGAATATCCAACAATATAAAATAAATGTATCAGAGATGCAACCATAAACACAGAGATATTGTAATACAATTTCTACTAATGAGCAAAAATGTACAAAGATTGTAAAAATATAGAGTGAAAGACTCGCTAGAATGGTGGCAGCTTATCTCTGAGAAGAGATGTGTCCACTACTCGCATTCGTAAGAATATGATAGTTACAATGAGGCTTCAAAGGCCTTTTTAGCATAAGTAAAATCCAAAACCCTAACCTCGAAAGATGAAAATCCAAAAGGTTTGCAGGCCCCAATGGGGGTAGTTGATACGTCAACTTCTCAGTGGCATAAATTTTGCATACGTTCTCCATTTGGGTCGCTCGATACATCGTTGGAAAGATATAACTGAGAAAAATGACTTTCGATTGGCCCAAGTCAGTGCCTCCGAAAGTCACCTCGGCCCCAAATCCCCCAAAAAACGTCATTTAGGGCCTCAAAACGGCCTTGAAAGTTTGGAACCTGAAAATTTTCCGAACAAATGCCAACATGGAAAACTACTTTTTGATCCCATGGAATAGGTTGGTGGCCACCGATATCCACTTGGATCACATAGCCCTTTTGTCGCAATGTGACGAGCATATCCCTGTCCTCGCAATGTGTCAAACATATCCTCACGTTGGAATGTCATGCAAATATACTAATGTCACAATGTGAAAAACATTTCTAAATGTCAAATGTGATGAACATAGCCCATTATAAAAATGTGATGTACATACATTTTCTTAATATGTTGAACAAAAACCAACCTTTTCATGTAATGCACATAACTCTATGTTGCAATTTGATGAACAAAATTGGATGTTGCAGTGTGACGAAGATAGTAATGTTGTAATGTGACGCATATAGTAATGCCACAATGTGATGAACAAAGTAATGTTGCAATATGAAAAACAATGCAACGTCGCAATTTGACGAATAGTGCAACATCGCAACATGATGACCATAGCGATGTTGTCACAATGTGATGAGAATTTTCCTGTCATTGCAATGTGACAAACATAGTTACATCATACTGCAACCAACAATGTAACGTCACAAACTGATGAACACAGACATGTCGTCACAATGTGACGATTATATACATGTCATTGCAATGTGACAAACATATATACATCACAATCCAACGAACAATGTAACATCACAAATTGACAAACATAACCCTTTTGTCACAATGTGATTAGCATATTTGTGTCCTTGCAATGTGTCAAACATATCCCCATGTTGCAATGTCATGCAAATATACTAATGTCACAATGAAAAAAACATTTCCAAATGCCACATGTGATGAACATAGCTCATTTTCATAATCTGATGTACCTACATTTTCGTAATATGTCAAACAAAAACCAATTTTGTCATGTGATTAACGTAAATCTATGTTGCAATTTGATAAAAAAAACTTGACGTTGTAGCGTGATGAAGATAGTAATGTTGCAATGTGACGAATAAAATGATGTCACAATCTGATGAGCATATCCCTATTCTTGTAATGTGTCAAACATATCCTCGTGATGCAATGCAAAGCAAATATATTAACATCACATTGTGACAAATATTTCCAAATGTCACATGTGACGAACACAACCCATTCTCTAATGTGATGTACACACATTTTTTAAATATGTTGAACACAAACCAACCTTGTCACGTGATGAACATAACTCAATGTTGAAATTTGACAAACAACACTAGATGTTGCAACGTGATGAATATAGTAATATTGCAATGTGAAAAATATATAGTAATGTCGCAATGTGATGAACATAGTAATGTTGCAGTTTAACAAATAGTGCAACATAGAAATTTCACGAACACAACCATGTCATCACCATGTGATGAGCATATCTCGGTCTTCGCAATGTGGTGAGCATGCCCATGTCATCACCATGTGATGTGCATATCCTTGTCATAACAATGAGATGAACATAGCCATGTCATCACAATGTGAGAAGCATATCCATGTCGTTGCAATGTGATGAACATAGTAACATCAATATCCAATGAACAATGTAGCATCGTATTATGATGAACATAGGCCCCCCATTTCAATTTGACAAGAATATACCTGTCCCCACAATGTTTCGAATAAATCCTCTCGTTGCAATGTGAAAACAATATATTGACGTCACAATGTGATAAACTTTTCCAAATGTCATAATGTGATGAACAAATCCCTTTGTCACAATGTGATGTACACACCCTATTTTGCAATGTGTCAGGCATATCTCAACATTGCAATGTACTGAACATTTCCCGACATTGAAATGTGACCAACATAACCCATTGTCAGAATGTGATATACCTTTTACAATGCCTTTATGTCACAAAAAAAATCCTACTTGGTAATGTGATGGCCATAACCTTACGATGTCATGTGATAGAGAAAACTTGATGTCAAAATGTGACAAACAAAACATGATCAACATTGGAATGTGATAGTTCCATAGTAAACCATGGTTAAACATAATCAACATGATCCACCATAATGAGCTCTAGATGGTCTATGAAGGTGAACCATGGGCATCGTCAATCATACTCATCCTTATTCAACCATCATCAACCATGGTCATGGTCAACCATGATCAACAATAATCAACTTTGGTCCACGTCAAGCTCAACCATAGCAAACCATAGCCAGCCATGGAAAACCATAGTCAACCATGGTCAACCATAGTCATAGCTAAGGTAAAACATGGTGAATGTCATCCATATTCATGGTCAACCATGGTCATGGCCATCCATAGTAATCTATGGACAACAACTGTTAAACATGGTTATCCATTGTCAACCATATCCAACCATAGTAAGCCAAAGTCAATCGAAGTCTAGCAAAGTTAACCCTGGTCGTGGTTAATGTCATGGACAATAATTGTCAACTATGGTTAACCATTTTCAACCATGTTCAACCATGGTCAAGGTAAACCACAATCAACCATGGTCATGGTAATGTGAAACCATGGTCAACCACAATCAATGATAGTAAACCAAAGTATAAGAAGGTCTACTAAAGTTAACCATGGCCATGGTTAACCATAATTAAGCATGGTCATGGTAAACCAAGTGTTGCGCCTGAGATATGATCATTTCCATGATGTTATTATACACTTTTTTCCATATGTACATATGCGTTTTTCATCTTTCAAGGGAGGTTTTTGAAGAATTTTATGATAAAATGGTATAATCGGCATAAGGTACATGTAATTCATGTTTTATGATTAAATAAAGTTTAATTTATCATGTTTTTATGCTGCCAAGAGTTAATTCATGTTTTTCTTCTCTTACAGGGAAAAATGCACCATGTTTCTTGATCCGGCACTTGATCTAGCACTCGTTCCGTTACCCGATCCGACACTCATTCCAACACCCAGTATTGCACAAAAACGTAAGGCAAGTTGGCGGTTATGGTATTGGCGGTCAGTGATGGACAAATCGAGCACATGGGTTTTGTTTATCATCGCCCCCTCCAGCTACTAAGCTCAAGACAACTCGATTTCAGTTGTCCAAAGAGGGCAAGTATTGGCTTCCTCCATTTTGTTACTTATGGCCGCATTTATTGTATTTTGCCAAATTTAGAGGTGGTTCGACCCTTCTGTGGTCGACCACTTGGTTTGTAAACCTATAAATACTACCAGGATGATCATTAGATTGTTAAACAAGTAGAATAGCCATTAGATTGGAGATAAATTCATTGTATTCTATTTTTTATTTTTCACATCGCCAGAATAGTGTCAGAACTGTGTTTTTAACTTTCATGGTGAATTCGGCTTGCTGAAGTTCGTGGTGTGCTTGTAGAAGGTAGCCACGAGATTTTGGGGGGGCCACCAGAAGTCTGGTGATGATCAGTGTGTTGTTTATACATCTCATAATTTAAATTGTCTTTTATTTCCTGTACATGCATGTTTTAATTAGCTAGTTGTGATTTAATTGTTTTATTGTTCTTTTGCAGGTTAGTGTGATGGGTTATGTTAGCATGAATTAATTTTGTAGGCTAGGAATAGACTTGAAAGTATCTATACTAACCCCGTATGCATTTATATATCAGATTACGCTTTCATTTATGATCTTACAGTCAAGTTTAAAACAAATCTTTTAGAATAAAACAGAGCTTTATTTGGGTTTCCTTTGATAGGGATCTTTGATGGATGGATAGATTTGATTCTAGTTCTTAATCATAGTTTGCTTGTCTTAGTTTTAGATAGATTTTGTTTGTTTAGTTGTTGGTTAATGTAGATTGCCAATTTACTTTTTAATAAGCTTAATCTAATTTATGTTTCTAATTCACTTTCTTATCATGGTTTGAATGATTAGAGTAGACATAGAATAGTTCTCCTTTACGCAATTTCATTTCATAGATTAAAATGCAATTAAATTTATTAGTCAAATAATGATAATCTCATTATGTTGTTGATGGTTTATACATGGATATGCAGGGTATTTAACATTACTTTTATCATGGCCAAGTTTCCATTAGACTGTTTACTTCACACCTTTCATTTTGCCATTGAAATTAGTAGTGAGCTTATACCATTAGAACTGTCCTTTGTTGTCAAGTGTCATTGAGATATCATCTATCACCACTGAAGGCATTCACACAACCACCAACATTACATTTGAGTGTTTCATGGATTAAAGATAGTTTCTTGCTTTCGTAGATTAGAAGAGATAGTTTCTTGTTTTCATAAGTTTAGTTGGTAGTCTTTCTTGTTTTCAATAGAATAGATTTCCTTCCATGCTTTGCATCGAGCATCTAGATTTCCTTTTATGCATTAGAAATAGTTTTGCATTAGGCATTTAGTTCACTTGCCTCTTAGGCTAGCTAGTTGTTCAATGAGAAGTCTTTGCTTACTTGTCGCTTTTCTTTAGTAGGATAGATAGTTGTCTTTGCTTACTTGTATTTTTCTTTAGTAGGTTAGTTAGGTGTCTTTCCTTACTTGTCTATTTGATTTAATAGGTTAGATAGGTTCTTTTTCTTACTTGCTTATTTAATTGATTTCATAGGGTAGTTTCTCATTGAATGTAGGTTGGCAAGTTAAAAGTAGTTTGCTTTCATCATTTGCTTAATGTGCTTAGTAATTTACCTTTGCTTATTGTCATGAACTAGTTTGCTTTGAATAGGGTTTTTACTTGCTTTCTTAGGAACTATCCATCAGTCCTTGGCCCAAAAGTACTTAGGTTACCTAGTTTCAAGTTGCTTAGTAGAGTTTTCTCATTAGATAGGTTTGTTTGAGTAGATTAGCCTTAGATACATGCTTTCCTTAGTTAGTCTACACTCCTACCAACCTTCTACATTTGGCATATATTTTGCTACAACTCTAAGTTTACTTACCCCAGGTTGATAATTTAATTGAGGGTCGTTTAGTGTCTTTTTTTAGTACATATAAATCACCTAACATTTTGGCGTCGTTGCCGGAGAGTTGTCTCAAGGTAAGAAGTAATTATGAATTAGACCATTTCTAGACCTTAGCATTAGTTTGGTGGCGGGGGAACTTTAAGACGAAAGGTAAGAACCTATGCATCTGCTATAGCAGGTTCCCCCAAACCCAATAGTAGTTTTTGTTTTTGTTTTCTTTCATGAATAGACCTAGGAATCAAATGGTAGCTTTTTGTTTTTGTTTTTTCTTTCTTTCATGAATAGGCCTAAAGACCCACAAGGTGGATACATTAAATCAAAATCAGACCTTTCAACCAAGGTTCCTTCCGATCTTTTTGGGGGAAGGAATGTTCCGCTTATAAAATCCACATACCGATACCGAAAAACATAAGCTAGCTCAACTCAAAGAGCTAAAATAGTATCTGAAGGGACTAACACAGGGAGCACTATAGAACAAGAAATTGAGGCATCAATTATACTAGGATATGAGGCAAGACCACTTGAGTCTTCCACAGAACCAAACAATACAACCTTTTCTTTTACACCACCACCAGGGGACCCTAATTTTAAGGACATCATAGACCCTGAACATGTGAATCTTTTGTTTTGTAGTTCAACCAATGTAATCATCTCTCAATTTGACACTAAAACTTTGGCACCAATAGTCTCAACCGGCTTGAGTAGAGTCCCAGACATCCAATCCATAGGAATACCTTTACATCAAAGGGAAACCTTGTTTTCTTCAAAGATAAAACCACTTAGGTACTCTATTTTTGGAAACCAAGCCAATATGGGTGATTAGGAGGACCATAACAATGTAAGACATGGGGAGGAAGAAGAAAATGGAAACCAAACCGAAACTACCTTCAGATTTCCGATTTTAGACACCACTCCAAATGTCAATATGAAGAATATTCCTCTCTCAACACTGCCTACCTTTTATGGTAAAAACAGTGAAGATCCAGGTACCTTCCTATTTTAATTTGACATCTTGTGAAGGAGCTACAACTATGTGAAAGATGCCCATAAATTAAAACTCTTTCCTACCACCCTCAAAGACTCTGCATTAAGATGGTTCATGGGGTTGGGAGAATCCAATATTAGGTCTTGGGAATCCATGAAAGACATCTTTCTTAAGAAGTATCAAGACTAATGCAATACCAAGGAGTCTCGTAATGACATCTTTAAAGTCAAACAGTTAGAAGATGAGACCCTTGAAGACTATATGGAAAGATTTGGTTGTATCTCCCAGAAGTCAAAATACCATGACCTCCCAGAGGATGCAGTTAGGGATCTTTTCCTTAAGGGAATTTCAAAAGAATATTTAGAGATTCTTAACCTGATGGCATAAGGTGATATTTATCATAAACCATTTGCTGAAATATGTGAAATGTGTAAAAATTACTTGAGGAGTAGAGCCAAAATAGGAAAGAATGTTCGAGACCCTTACAATAGAAGCTTAAAACTAGTTAGTTCAGGTGGTATTACAAGAGCAGAGATAGGGAACCTTCTATAAAACTTCAAGACATACATCCTAAGCACAATAGGTTCCTAGTTGGACACCCTTAAACTCAAAAAGAAATAGGAGGAGGAGAATGCAGCAATGAGCATATATTCCCCAAGATGCAGAAGGAAGCATTCCTCAAGGGAATGCCCATTAGATAACATTTCAGTTTGTGGCTTCTATACAAAAGACCATTCAAATGAGAAATGTCCATCCTTGCCCGGTTTATTAGCCATCTATAGGAGTGGAGATCTTGGGGAGTCTTTTTATGCACCTAGGAGGCCATGGCATCCTAGGAATCAACGCACATACCCAGATCTACAGTCTCAAGTTACACCCTATTATTAACAACAACAGTGGAACTCACCAGGTTGGAAAAACTGGTCTACTCAGTACCAACTTCCTTGGATTCAAGGATGGAGGGGAGGACACAACCAAGGAAACCCTCAAGCTCCACCTATCCCTATGTACAACCATCTTTATCCTTAGTTCTCATCAAAAACTCTGCAACTTCTGCCAGGTTTTGTTCCACCACCTTTACCTCCTATCCGACAAAAACAACCGCTACAATTTCAAAATGAAAACTCCCCAAAAATGACACTATTACTGACACATCTAGTGCCGAACCCCAATAATAAGCCCCCTCAACCTCTTAACAATTTTGAGATGCAGGCCTTCCTGAAATATGTCATTACTCCTGTTCCATTACAGGAAATTCAAATAAGATTGGGAAAAGTTCTAGCTAGGAAGAGACCTTTAGTAGTCATCTAGGAATAAGAAGAAGAAGAAGAAACCACCCAACAACCCATGGATGACACTAGGTGGGAAGATGTTATTATCTTGAGGAATCAAGAACCCAAGCTTCCCCAAAATGAACCTTCACAAATTACGAAGGTCCCTCCTTATCCAGACCGATTGGTAATCGAGAAACCTACCACCCGACCGAAATTTGACATTTTGAATGAGTTGAAAAATATTTGTGTCAAGATTCCTCTGCTTCAAGCCATTAAAGACATTCCAATCTATAGTAAGGTAGTCAAAGAATTGTGTATTAAGAAGCCAGGTAGGAAGCAAAAGGACCCCCCTACAATACATTTGGTAGGAGGACTCTCTGAGTACATATCAAAGCAGACAAAGCTAGCAAAGTATGGGAATCTAGGAAACCCTATAGTGACCATAACCATTAAGGAGGTCTCCATCGAAAACACTATCATAAACCTAGGGGCATCCATCAATGTTATGACCGCTACTACCTTAGAACAATTACAGTTACAACCTCTTATTTGGCCTACCCCAACCATTTTGGAATTAGCAGATAAGACTAGGGTTATACTTGAAGGGATTTTAGATGATTTCATGGTTACTTTATCCTCATGGGAGTACCTCGTAGATTTTCTTATCATTCATTCTAAATATCCTACTAGATGCCATCTTGTTATTTTGGGAAGACCTTGGCTAGCCACAACCAATGCATTTATTGGTTGTAGAGAAGGAGAAATGACCATCTCGAATGGTCTCTCTATCCAAAAGCTCACCATTTACCCTCCAACTCAACCTATTATGGATAATATATGGTGGCTTGAATGTCCATACAAGAATGAAGATTGAGAAGAACATGTATTTCCTAGTGACCATGCAAGGGCACTTTAGGAGAATACACCAGAAAATGTGCTAAACCATTTCATTTCTGCTATCACATGTGTGGATTTTACACAGTATTTTCCCCAATTTGCGTACATGTTTGGGGAAGAATTTCAAGAAAAAATAGATCCATGCATTTTGTCTTCAACATATTTTATTTTCTAAATAGATGAGTTTGCCATGTCTTATACTATGCCCTATGAGATTAGTCCAGGGAAATTTTTATATATAAACTATGTGCTAGATACAGACCAACATAAAAAGTTAGTAGATATCCTTAAAGAACAATCAGGAGCATTTTCCTGGGAATACACTGACATGAAGTGTATACACCCTGACACAAGCATCCATCATATATACACCAAGGGGGAAGTAACACATGTTAGGCAACCCCAGAGAAGGATGAACCCAACACTCAAGGACATAGGCAAGGAGGAAATAAAAAAGTTGTTAAATGTCGGATTTATCTATCCCATCTCCGATAGTAAGTGCATATCCCTGCTTGTAGTGGTTCCAAAGAAAGTGATCAGGAAATGGATAATTTTTGTTGATTTCCAGGAACTCAATAAGGCCACTCTGAAAGACTACTTTCCTCTTCCTTTCATTGACCAAGTTTTATATACCTTGTCTAGAAAGAAGTATTTCTCCTTTCTAGATGGGTACAGCGGGTACAACTAGATTATTATAGCACACGAGGACCAGGACAAGACTACCTTTACCTATCCTTGGGGCACCTATGCCTATAGGTTCATACCATTTGGATTGTGTAATTCTCTTTCCACATTTCAACAAGCAGTATTAGGGATATTTGCCGATATTAGTCATGATTGTGTGGAGGTCTACATGGATGACTTCACAGTTTATGGCAACACTTACCAGGAAGCCTTAGACAACCTAGCAAAAGTCCTCATCAGATTCTAGGAAATGAACCTATCCCTAAGTCATGAAAAATGAAAAATGTTGTTAACTGAAGGAGTGGTTCTAGGACATCATGTTTCATCTGAAGGAATAAAAGTCAATCCTGCAAAGATTGAGGTCATTATTAGACTTCCACCCCCCAAGACTTAGAAAGAGGTGAGAATCTTTCTTGGACATGCTAGATATTACCGATGGTTTATTGAAAATTTTACAAAGATTGTTGCACCTATGTTTGGATTATAGATAAAAGATGTTGATTTTGTTTAGACTGAGCATTGTCAAATTTCCTTTGAAACCCTGAAAGCCAAGCTGTCTGTGGCACCAGTTCTTAGAGGGTCCAATTGGAATATCCCATTTCATATATCCATTGATGTCTCTGACACTGCAATCGGAGGGGTATTAGGGCAAAACGAGGACCAGTAGTCCTATGCCATTTATTTTATAAGAAAGAACTTGTCCCCTGCCGAGTTGAACTACACAATCATAGGGAAGGAATTCTTGGTAGTTGTTCATGCTATTGACAAATTTTATCATTACATTACAGGTTATGAAGTATTTGTACACACCGATCATTCTTCCATTATGTTTCTCATGAAAAAACCTATAACTAATGGTTGAGTAACTAGGTGGCTCTTGTTATTGCAAGAATTTAATATCAATGTGATTGACCAACCTGGAAAGGATAATGTAGTAGCTGAATTTATTTCCCGAATAAACAACGAGGATGATGATATCCCTGTAGGTGATAGTTTCCCATATGAGCACCTCTTTTCCCTCTCTATAAATACCCCATGGTTTTTGGATATGGAAAACTATTTGGCCACTAGGAAGTTACCATTTCATTTGTCACCTCATGAAAAGCGGAAAATTATTACACAAAGTGCTAATTACTCTTGGGTTGGTCATGATCTTTTTCGCACAAGTCCTGATTTGATTATTTGTAGATGTGTTTGAAAGGATGAGGTACCTGATATACTACAAATTTGTCATGATGGACCATGTGGTGGCCATTTCTATGACAAATGTACACCATATAAAGTGTTACATTCAGGTTAGTATTGGCCTAGCATTTTCAAAGTTGCTGCCAAGTATGTGAGAAGTTGTGATAGTTGCCAAAGGTTAGGAAGACCTACATCATCTGACGAAATGCCTTTGCAGGCCCAAGTTATAATAAAACCCTTTGCAAAATGGGCCCTCGAATTTGTAGGACCAATTTCACCCATGTCCCATAGGAAAAACTATATTTTGGTTTGTACGGACTATGTCACCAAATGGTTAGAGGAAAAAGCCCTATTTAGGGCCACAGAGAAGTCTGTTGTCGAATTCATCTACGAAGACATATTTACCCGCTTCGGTGTCCCTCGTGAAATTGTTACTTACCAAGGCACTCAAATTACTTCCAAGATGATGAAATAGCTAACAGACAAATATGGGATTAAACACCATAAATCTTCTCCATACCACAAGAAATCCAATGGTCAGGTAGAATCTACAAACAAAGTTCTAGAATCCATCTTGACTAAGACTATTAATTTACATCACTGATATTGGTATGATAGGCTCTTAGAGGATTTGTGGGCATACCGAACTACCTAGAGAAATACCACTGGCCATACCCCTTATGATCTAGTGTACGGGAAACAAGTACTTTTACCAATAGAATTATAGGTAAGGACCTTCCGTATTGCTGCAGAGTTAGGATTGAACCTGGATGAGGCTCAAAAGAAACGAGCCCTACAACTAAATGAGTTGGATGAAAACAGGCAAGATGCCATCCAACGGACAATATTAGTCCAAAACCAGAGGAGCAAGTGGCATGAAATGTTTATTGAAAAGAAACACTTCCTGGTGATTGGGCCCTATTGTTTGATTCCCAGTTCAAAACCTTCAAAGGAAAACTTACCACCCGTTGGTTGGGCCCTTATGAGGTAGACACTGTATATGAAAATGGACCTGTAAAAATTAAAACAATTGACGATGGAAAAGTCTCCTTTGTGGTAAATGGACACCAACTTAAATTTTATCATAAGCCCATTTCCAGAGAGGATTTTCTACAGGTCATGAAAACCGACAAGGAATTGGCTTAGTAGATGGGGAAGCCCCCCCTTGTTCTTGAATTTTTTTTTTTTAAGATTTCCTACTGTATATATGTAAATAGTTTTTGTTAATAAGGAAATTCTAATAGGTTTTTGTAAGTATTTATTTCACCAGGAGTACACAATTTCAAGATCTTTCTTCACAACATTGTTATACTCGAATTTTGTGTCTGCTAAAGCATCAAATGAATAGTGACTTATTGTAATTAGCCATGTTTTTGCAAAATTATCATTTTTAAGGCATTCTAAAGCAGTTTCTCTTGAAACTCTTCACCATTGTATAAGGAAGTGATACCATAACTATCAAGCCTAGAGGTCTCTCGTACAGTTTTTCCAAGAAACTTGAGTAAGTAAGTCAAGTGTCTTTATCAAAGAGTAACAGGGAGGTCTCATTAGTAGTTAGTCATGGAAACATCATAATAATTACAAAATAAGAAAGTGAGTTGAGCCAAGAGATACCTTTCTGTTCTTTCTCGATGGTACCATCCACTACACACTAAATAGCTTGATTATATCATATCTTTAGATAGGCCACATCCGCTTGAGTACCCCTTACATTAGGAAAACCACTAATAATATAACGGAAAGTCATCCTCTAACATAAATACCATCCCAATTGAAAAGAAAAATAAAAGAAAGAAAAGTTGTTTTCAGAGTTGTCTCCCCATCTTCTTGCATAAAGAATCTTATATTAAAATATTAAGAGATGGAGGACCAGTCTCTGAGGGTTTAAGAGGCTAACCCATCAAGATACTGAACAGGTCTGCTGGCAGCGAGTACCGGCATGTGGTATGACTAGGTAAACCCGCCGGAGTACTGAATAGGCTTGCTGGCAGTGGGGCATTCTACCTAGCGAGGATGGTAATCTCAAAAAAATAGATAATAAATGTAAACTTGTCCTAATGTATGACATTACTTGCAGACAAAGTTGACAAGAAGTATGTGTGGTTAATCTAAGGTTAATGAGCTCCATACACTTTCCATTAGGAAATAACTTTAAGAATATCTTGAAACTCTCTTGCCTACCTCTTCTTATCTATATATAGGATCTCTTATCCTATAGGTGGGGCCATCTCCTAACTATCTCGTTATACCAATATGTGAAATTTCATCTTTACACTTGACATACTGTAAATCTTCGGCTATTGGGGGATACTGAATAGTTTCCTATACTTTTGATTGTGAGGTTTCACAATACTTAGGTGTGGGGGAGGGGTTCATGAGCTGACAAATGATCATTTCCCAGAGAAAATATTATTTGCAAGATTTTTTGTATTATTACTATGATACAGGTTATTACATTGATAGTCATGTTATTTTTAAATGCTTAACTCATGTGTGCTATACATTACTGAACTCGTGCTTAAAAAACCACTCTTTATTGGTTATTTAACATACCACTCTTTATTGGTTATCTTCCATTACAATATGCATACTGTAGGTTTGACAATACAAGTTTTATGCTTGCTATAACCTGTTCATTATAGGTTTTGAGATTATATGTCATATGCAAGAAGAATGAGTGAGCATGGAGCACTCTGCCTCTACTCATTAATCACTATGGTTGTCAAAAACACTTCAAAATTGCAGGCTATCCATGATAAGAGGTTAAAATGCATTAAACATATGTACCAAATGAAGTACCGTATGAGGTACTAGATGAGGTGCCGTATGAGATGTCGTTTGAAGTGCCAAACGAAGTGCCATACACACCAGTAACTATCCTAGATTCTAGGTAACCAGAATTCAATTCTATTCAATTACATTGATTACAGGCATTGATTGAAAGATACCTCATATGGTTATGATCAAATGTCCAAGTCAAAAGACTTGGACATTGATCTACTTATGCACCAGTCCATTGCCAAAAATTGAGCCTTTGAATTTGAATACTTCACACATGGCAGCACGCGCGCACATCTGTGTAACTCACTCCACCTTAAGTGCATCCAAAATCAGGCTGGGCACTCTATTATTTCATTTTCCCTTGCCAATTTATCTCCTTTGCATTAATAATCATGCCCAACATCTTCCCAATTCTCCCTTTGTTCTAATGGCACTCAGACTGTGCTAAACCCATGCCATCTCTTGGCCTGTTCGCAACCTTACTTGGTAAAATTTGCCTTCTATTCCAATCGCACTCAGATTGTGCCCAATTTGTGTCTCTACATGGATTGATTTAACCCTTTCTTGGTGAATTCAAACTCTATCACAATGCCCAGGAGATATGAACCCTCCTCCTATGCAGAGTTGTTTGTCATTCAAGAATTCGTACAGTGCAGAGAAGTCTTCTTGTGTGTTGTCTAGGGGCCATTTCTGTGAAGTTTGCAAGGCCATGATGACGGTCTTTCTATGCAATTTGTAGTTAGTTTTGATGGCAAGATAGCACATGTAGGGTCTCTCAACTTTGCAGTCACAGAAGAGTCAATTGTTGTTGCAACAAAAATCCCAAGAATGGGAGATAGATGCTTCAAGAATCATCAATTGGCATGCTCAAGTTACAACAGGGTGTTTAAGCCCAAATTCGAGATCTTTTCAGGAGTGAAAGGGTATGCTAAGGAGTGTATAAATCCAAAATTGGTCAATCCCCTCATCGTCATCACAAGGTTAATTACATGCAAAGGTAGATACTCCACCTTCAAAGCTTATCACTTTAGATTGCTGGCTCATTTTTTGTTAAACAAACCCTTGAACTTTCCCTTTTATTTTCTCAAAATCTTGGAGAAGGTGTCCTCTCAAGTGAGGAAAAATGTGACTAACCCCCACAATAGTCTCTTCCACCACGGTTTGATCAAACTCCTCATTCTTAGCGAACGAGAGAAACAAGGGAAAAATTGGGATGCCTTTATCTACCAATTTGCAAACCCTCATCTGACAGTTAAGACCGACAATAAGCCACTTAGCCTAAAAACTATCTCTCCATCCAAGCCTCGCTCTCCAAGAACTCCAAACTCCCTTGCACAAACTCCCCCTTTTTCGGAACAATACCAAAAGCTTCTTGATATTCCTACTTCTTCATCGGGGAAAAAGAACAAGAACAAAGACCAAAAGAAGCCTATTGTTGACCCCTCAATGCCTTCATTTTCTCTTGATCCTACACCTAAGAAACCCCAAGAAGTAATGCAACAAGACTATCCCATCATTCCCACAAACAAGAGGGGAGCCAACCGATTTGGTAAGGGACCCTTTTGGAAGAGTACCTGGAACATAAGAACCAAGCCTTATGCAAATCCTTCACCTACTTCAGATCCTATCCAAGTATCCTCTGACCTTGAGAGCCCTCAAAAGTAACTTAGGGAATTCTCTGCGGATGGATTAGAGCCACTAAGGAAAACAAAATCAGAACCTACCTCACCTTTCCACTCTCCCATCACTCCTACTTCACCCATGCCTACTCTAGATCCTAAAATTGATAAATTGTCCACATCTCTCAAAGGATCTAAGCCTTCCTTGGATATCATTGATTCTACCCCAACTATAGAGGATCTACAAAAGGAAAACCATCAACTTCTCCAACAATTGGAAAAGAGGAAGACAATAGATGCACACCTTCATCATGACAATGCAGTCCTTCAGGAAAAAGTTAACTCCCTTCAATGGTTGGTCGATGGGATGACCCAATCTAACTGCAGCCTCAGAGCACAATTAAAGAAACAAAAGAGGCACAAGGCTAATCCTACACAGTAAGAAGGAGAGGCTTCTAAAACCGACCCTCCTCAACAAGCCTAGTTCTGAGGGGTGACTTCTTTTTGTTTACAGTGGGACCTACAAAATCATATGTGTGGGGGTAATGTTGCACCCGAGATATGATCATTTTCATGATGTTATTATACACTTTTTTCCATATGTACATATGCGTTTTTCATCTTTCAAAGCATCTTTTTGAAGAATTTTATGATAAACTGGTATAATCAGCATAAGGTACGTGTAATTCGTGTTTTATGATTAAATCAAGTTTAATTTATCATGTTTTTATTCTTCCAAGAGTTAATTCATGTTTTTCTGTTGTTACAGGGAAAAATGCACCATGTTTCTTGATCCGTCACTTGATCTGGCACTTGATCCAACGCTCATTCCGGTACCCGATCCGACACTCGTTCCAGCACCTAGTATTGCATCAAAACGCAAGGTGAGTTGGCAGTTATCGTATTGGCGGCCAGTGATGGAAACATCGAGCACATGGGTTTTGTTTATCATCGCCACCTCCAACTACTAAGCTCAAGGCAACTCAATTTCAGTTGTCCAAAGAGGGAGATTATTGGCTTCCTCCGTTTTGTTAGTTATGGCCGCATTTATTGTATTTTGTCGAATTTAGAGGTGGTTCGACCCTCCTGTGGTTGACCACTTGGTTTGTAAAACTATAAATACTACCAAGATTATCATTATGTTGTTAAGGAAGTAGAATAGCCATCATATTGGAGATAAACTCATTGTACTCTATTTTTTATTTTTCACATTGCCACAATAGTGCCAGAACTGCATTTTTAACTTTCATGGTGAATTCGGCTTGTTGAAGTTTGTGGTGTGCTTGTAGAAGGTAGCCACGACTTGTTGGGGGGGGCACCAGTATTCTGGTGATGATAAGTGTGTTTTTTATACATCTCATAATTTAAATTGTCTTTTATTTCCTGTACATGCATATTCTAATTAGCTAGTTGTGATTTAATTGTTTTATTGTTTTGTTGCATGTTAGTGTGATGGGTTATGTTAGCATGAATTAGTTTTGTAGGCTAGGAATAGACTTCCAAGTCTCTAGACTAACCCCATATTCATTTAGATATCAGATTATGCTTTTATTTATGATCTTACAGTCAAGTTTAAAACAATTTTTTTAGAATAAAACATAGCTTTATTTGGGTTTCCTTTGACATGGATCTTTGATGGATGGATAGATTTAATTCTAGTTCTTAATCACAATTTTCTTGTCTTAGTTTTAGATAGATTTCAGTTGTTTAGTTGTTGGTTAATGTAGATTGTCAATTTACTTTTTAATAAGCATAATCAAATTTCTGTTTCTAATTCACTTTCTTATCATGGTTTGAATGATTAGAGTAGACATAGCATAGTTCTCCTTTACACAATTTCCTTTCATAGATTAAAATGCAATTAAATTTCTTAGTTAAATAATGATAATCTCATTATGTTGTTGATGGTTTATACATGAATATGCATGGTATTTAACATTACTTTTATCATGGCTATGTTTTTATTGGACTGTTTACTTCACACCTTTCATTTTTCCATTGAAATTAGTATTGAGCTTATACCATTAGAACTGTCCTTTGTTGTCAAGTGTCATCGAGATATCATCCGTCACCACCAAAGGCATTCACACAACCACCAGCATTACATTTGAGTGTTTCATAGATTAAAGATAGTTTCTTGCTTTTGTAGATTAGAAGAGATAGTTTCTTGCTTTTGTAGATTAGAAGAGATAGTTTCTTGTTTTCATAAGTTTAGTTGATAGTCTTTCTTGTTTTCAATAGAATAGATTTCCTTTCATGCATTGCATTGAGCATCTAGATTTCCTTTTACGCATTAGAAATAGTTTTGCATTAGGCATTTAGTTCACTTGCCTCTTAGGCTAGCTAGTTGTTCAATGATAAGTCTTTTCTTACTTGTCCCTTTGCTTTAGTAGGATAGATAATTGTCTTTGCTTACTTGTCTTTTTCTTTAGTAGGTTAGTTAGGTGTCTTTTCTTACTTGTCTATTTGCTTTAATAGGTTAGATAGGTGCTTTTTATTATTTGCTTATTTAATTTCTTTCATAGGGTAGCTGCTCATTGAATGTAGGTTGGCAAGTTAAAAGTAGATTTCTTTCATCATTTGCTTAGTATGCTTAGTATTTTACCTTTTCTTACTGTCATGAACTAGTTTTCTTTGAATAGGGTTTTTACTTGCTTTCTTAGGAAGAACTATCCATCAGTCCTTGGCCCAAAAGTACTTAGGTTACCTAGTTTCAAGTTGCTTAGTAGAGTTTGCTCGTTATATAGGTTTGTTTGAGTAGATTAGCATTAGATAGCTGATTTCCTTAGTTAGTCTACACTCCTACCAACCTTCTACCTTTGGCATATATTTTAGTTAGTCAACACTCCTACCAACCTTCTACCTTTGATAGTTTAATTGAGGGTAGTTTAGTGTCTTTTTTTAGTACATATAAATCACCTAACACCAAGGTCAACCACAATTAACCATGGTCATAGTCATCCAAGGTCAACCTTATTTAACCATAGTCAATCATAGTAAACCAAAGTCAACAAAGGTGCAACAAAGTAAACCATGGTCATGGTCATTGTTATGGTCAAACATAAGAAACCATGGTCATGGTATACCATATTCACAATCATGGTCAAACTTGGAGTCATCATCTACCATAGTCAATCGTAGTTTATCTCAATCAACGATGGTCACGGTCGACGTAGTCATCCATGGTCTAACATTTCCTAAACATTTCATTATTATTTGTGTTGATATTTTTATTTAGAAATTTATTAATCTTCTTTATGCATGGTCATGGGAAAGTATAGTCAACCATAGTCAAATTCACGATCAAGCATAGTCATGGTTAAGGTCAACCATGATCAATGTCAACCATACTGCCAACCATGGTGAACGATAGTCAACAAATGTTAAGCATGGTCAACCACAATCAATGAAGATCAAGGTTAATGAAGGTCATGATTAATATCTTTTAAAAATAATACATTATTACTTTATTAATGTACTATTAATACTTTAAACTTTAATGTATTTTTAGATACTTTAATACTTTATTAATGTATGAATGCTTTATTGATGGATTAATTAATAATACATTATTAATATATTAATGTTTTAACTAATAATATTTTATTAATGTATTAATTAATTAACTAATACTTTAAAGAATTTTCGTAATAATGTATTTTTAATGTATTAATAGTCTAATAATGTGTTTCTTTATTAGTGTATTAATATTGTTTTAATCTTTTTACGTAATAGTATTTATTAATGTATTATTGTTATCCATTATTAATGTATTATTACTTTAATAATGTATTGGTTAATAATGTAAATTAATACTTAAATAATTTATATATTACATTAATACATTAATGTATTATTAATACTACATTACATCAATGGTAGTCCCCAAGGTATGTCGGTCTTCAACTAGCAACAATGATTTTATAAAAGTGGTTGATATTTTCCTCTTTTTCAAACTAATGTCGCCCATAGATGTATATCAACTACTTTTATAAAATAGTTATTGCTAGTAAAGTATAACAACCTAAAACATGTTATAATAAATGCAATACAAAATAACATAAGATTAATTAATATATAAAATCATCATCACATATATATGAAATATAGTCCAATAAATTTGTATAAAATAAAATTACATTATTTTCAATCATATTTTAAATTAAAATTACACATTATATATAAATTATAATACTATAATACATATGAATGGTTACAAACAAAGTTTTTAAATTTCATAATTCTTCATTTACATGTTTTAGCTTTAAAAAACAAGTTTGGGATCAAAATTTTGGATCCTTCTTTAAAATATGAATAAATAAAAAAGCATTCAAGATAAATCTTTTTAATATTGAATCTTGATATCTAATAATCATCATTTTATAAATTGATTGTTGGGATTAAGTTAAGTGAAGGTTCATTTGAGTAAGTTATCTTTATTTACAAACAAAGATAGATATTAATAAGATGGAAATGAACATGAATCACATATTAAAACCTCAACTTAGGGATAATGTAACATTGTAGTTGTAATGGTAATAGATATGATTATTTTAGAGTTGTAATGCTTAACACCATTATGGTATATTTTCACCTTCTTTCATAATGATTTTTTAAATATCCTATTTCGAAAGGAAAACATTGCAGGTCATTATTAAATTTTCTTGTTATTTGAAAAAAACAAGTTTAAACATTTAACAATTTTTTTTTACAATAAAATATGGCATAAATGTTGTCATGACATTTTGTCTTAAAAAATAGTTAAACATTTAATTTAAAAAAATTAATGCATATCTATTGAATAATATAAAATTATATAGTAGATATATAATAAACTATATCTAATTAAATTTGAAATCACCAAATAATTTTTGTGTGAATTATTTATGAGTAGTGAAGTGACATCTATAACAAATAAGTGTTGCATGACAACTTAGTCCTTATCTAATAGATGGATGGGTATAGAGAAATTTAGCAAATGACCTAAAAAATTTGTAATCTTATTTTCTTGACATTTGTACTAAAAACTTCTCTAAAATATTGTTTATATTGAAATGTGTACTAAAAACTCTTCTAAAATATTGTTTTGAAAACAAAAAGTGTTTTGTTTTTAATATTTTTTAATATTTTAACCTGAATTAATATATTTTTAAAATAAAAATGACTATGACTTATTACTATCAAATTGAAGTTTTTCTATACTCACAGACTTATTATTACTAAACTTCATACTTTAGGACTTTTTTTCCAATAAAACAATTATCTCATTATATATGGAAATATAATTGTTTTACATGGGGTCTTCACCCAAAAAAATCTCAGAGACTTATTATTACCAAACTCAAGTCTTTGAATACTCACGGACTTATTATTACCAAACTGAAGTCTTTCAATACTCACTAACAAAATCACTTGTTGAAAACACTGGATTCTGTGAATACATAAATAATTTAGCATTCGAGTTTTGAAATATAATTCAATTAGGCGTGAATTCAATTATAGTCTAATGGCTACCGTTACAGAGAAAACTTATGCACTAACGTATGCGAAAGGAGCGTGTTGCCGAGAGGAGTTGTCAGGTGGGAATGACTGCCGGTTGTGGCATAAAATCCGAATATCAGGCAGACAAGACTGACATTAAACTAGCACAGCCACAAGTCACTCGTGGTTCGTGAACGTCGAAATAACTGATTCTCCATTAAATAACAGCAGAATCCTGCTCATTAAATAATCCACGTTGTAAGAGTTCTAGGTAGGAAAATCTACCTCAGTAAATAATAGTTGTAGTAAAAATAGTGGTTGGTGAACTTGAGCTCTTTAGAAAATGAAACGTTAATCACTCAGAGGTGGTAATCAGCTAGCTATCATAGTAAATTTCAAATATGATTAAGTAAAAGTAAAAAAATAAACATATAAATGGATGTCTTTATAATAGTGAGGAAGTTAGTGGTTGAAATTACAACCATTGATTTATTGGGACGACTAAAAATATTCCAACAATATTTAATTTTGTTAAATGTGTCCATTACCTTTCGACCTAATGAACACTGTCGGTCAACCTCTCCAACAAGTACATCAATTTTTCAACGAAATGTTAAAGAATCTTTTCAACTCAATTCCAATAAACAATAACATAATAAAAAAATAAATTTAAATATTAAAAAAAACAATAAAATCAAATGCATGATGTAAAATTATAATTATAAACCCAACGAATAGTTCCTCAAAAAAAATAATAATAAGCCGATTTGCTAACAACAAAAATCTATTTCTAAGAAGCAAACAATATTAAGAAACCAACAATATTGTAAACTTTTTCTTATATACAATTATAGTTGAAGACATATTATCACCTCTAATTAACTTTAAGGATAATGTCTTAGATTGAGACTATGTCTTAGCCTCCATAAAGTAGTAAAAAAGTTATTTTGCATGTTTTTCATGCATGGTAATTCATCCATTGCATTATTGGAAGGTGATGTGATGTTATTTTTTTAAAGAATCCATGAATGACATATAATCAACTTGAATATAGATTAAACTAAATGTTAAAGTTCCCAACTATGATATATAATATGAGACAACTCCTTAGTAAATCCATGAGCTAAAATTTTATTACGATCATGTATAATCCTAAGGAAAATGGTAGAGCTAGGTATACAACGGATTGAAACAACCAACGAGTGATTGTGGATGAAGCTACCAATAAAAATATTAAATTGATCCATATATCCAAATAATATATTTAATCAATAATATAATTTAATGACACATTAAAGTTACAAATTCACACTTGAATAAAATTGCTCCATATATCCAATAAATATATTTAATCAATAATATATTTATTATAATATATTTAATGACACATTAAAGTTACAAATTCACACTTGAATAAAATTGCTCCATATATCCAATAGATATATTTAATCAATAATATAATTTATTTACAAATTAAAGTTACAAATTATGAATTATAAAAAATTAACATATTAACTAATCATATATTCAATAAATATATTTAATCAATAATATAATTTATTTATTAAAATGACAAATTATGAATTTCCATATATCCAATAGATATATTTAATCAATAATATAATTTATTTACAAATAAAAGTTACAAATTATGAATTATAAAAAATTAACATATTAACTAATCATATATTCAATAAATATATTTAATCAATAATATAATTTATTTATTAAAATTACAAATTATGAATTGATAAAAAATTAACATATTAACTAATATTAATTTTAGTAAAATATGCATCAACTTTACACTGAAAGTGAAGATCCAAACAAAAATATGAATGCAATGCTAAAATATGCATTAACTCTACATTGTTAATAGATAGATTATTAAATTAAAGTTATTTTAATAAATCATACAAAGGAAGTGAAGATCCAAACAAAAGTATGAATGCAATGCTAAAAATGTTTGTATATAAAAAATACATATAAAATTAGAAACATTTATTTGAAACATTAAAAATAGTCCTTTAGCCTTAATCTAGAGAGGGGACAACGATGAATACTCTCTACAAAGATGTAACAATGGAAATTAATATCTTATAAATAAAAGTTTCAATTCAAGTGAGATAATACAAATCAAATTGATTATCAATTTCTATCGCGAAAAGAGTTAAATAGAAATAAAATATTCATGATGGAGAAGATGAAAAGTTAGCATAAATATTGAAGTGATACTCCAATCTATTTTCAAATAAAAGGGAGGATCTTGTATAGATATCAGAAAAAGTTACGTAATTCTCGAAATTTCAATTTATAGACTGGTAACTTGTAATTTGAAATTATACTTGGGGTTTTTTTTTTTAGACTCAACTCTGAAGTGAATCTTGAATGGGATAATTATAACATTGGAATGGAGTTAGAATATATCTTTGTAGTTGTTTTATGACCTCATTAAGTGTTGGAATACTGAGAGGGCGATGAATTAGTATGAGCACTTTATTATCACTTTTAACCACAATATGCAATCATGTATTTCATCATCAATATATCATCAATGAGTAGTATAAATCAACATAGCATAATAGACCTCCACAGAAACATAGTACACAAGAATTTACGTCGAAATCCAAATGGGAGAAAACCACAAAATGTTTTTCTTATATATCAAAATAATACATTTGTTGGAAGAACCAACTTCCCAATTCTCCAACTACAACTTTGGAGGCTATGACCCCTTATTTATAGGCTCCAACTTGAAGGAAGCTACAACTCCCTGAATTCTCTGGCTCTAATCAGAAGGAGGCTACAATCCCTTGATTCTTAGGCTCCAACATGAAGGAAGCTCCAACTCCCTGTGTTCTCTGGCACCAACCAAAAGGAGGCTACAACCCCTTTTCCTTGCCCTGTCTTGCCACCCTAAAATATAAGTGTAGACAAAACTATCACTACCACTCATACTTTCACTTCCTCTAATAATCAACCTATAATCATCCTATCATCCAACCTATCACTATCACATCAACCTGTAACATGTCACTATCACATAAACCTATAACTGATCATCAACTTGCAACCTATCATTTTCCCTGTCACTGTATATGTCACTAATATATCAACCAACTCCACTCAGATAGACCATATCAACATCAAGTGTCCAAACCATGTACCACAATAGAACTCAAGCATGCATCATACCATACACCATACGATATGCCTCAAATATATGCCACTATCACAAATATGTGTCTCTAAAAATGAACCATAACAACCATATACAATGTACCAAGGATATGTCTCAAGCATATATAAATGACACCAAAATATGCACCTCAACCATATGCAATCATATATCAAAAGGCCTCCAAGACATGTCTCAAGCATGTGCCATACCATCCATGATACAAGTCTCAACTAAACACATAAAATACATACATCTACTCATGAAGACGACTTGGTGGATACAATCTCATATCAACAAACCAACCCCATGCATGTCATACTCAAGAAACAAGAGATGGTATCTTCTTCAAGCGATTTTCACATATATGTGACCTGTCCTCACTAGAACTTGTAGATGTTTGTTCTTTCCTTCACTGCAACTCATGGATGTCCGTGACTTTATTCATTGTAACTCATGTATGACCTCAAAAAGGTAGATTTTCTTCAACTTCCCTTCGCTACCTCAAACTATTATACTTCTTCAGACTTCACTAACTTAGATATACCAATTTTTTTTTTCCAAAAACATTTGAAAGATAGATAAACATTGAACTTGTGTGTGTCTTTATGAATGAATTATTTTGGTGTATTTATACTTTTTTAAGCTAACTTCTTTCCTTACTTTAGGGATTTCTTGTTACAACCACTTTACCCTTTGAACAAGACTTGTAACTACTTAGGGGCTTCATAACCAATTTTTGGGGCTTCCATCTTCATGAGGCCATAACTCCACTACTATGAGGAGCCAGGTGGCATGCCACCAATCACTGGAAATGACATAATGAGGACTATGCATCTATTCATGTGTTACCTGCATTTACATTGTCCTTCATGTACTTATTCCTCAAACAAATTCGAGCTTCATGACCATACCTATGGGTTTCTTGTAGACTTATTCAAAGCATCTTCTCGTGAGGGCCATGCTTAGAGATATGGCATAAGGGGGGCACTTTGGAGACTTCTCCAAATACAATGATCACATTTATTGACATCAAATGACAACCCCTTCTTGTTGGCATCAATGACAATAAACTAGCCAATAATTTCCCCCTTTGGGATTGATGGAAACATTGATGGAATGGGAACACTCATGCTTCTGCTCATGCTCCCCTTATGACCATCACTCCCCTTGTGACCAATGATCCCCCTATATTCATTCATATATTCTTTCTCTTTGTTTCCATGCCTTTTTTCTCTCTCTCCCCCTTTGAAATCAATGGAAAAAAATAATTCTCCTTGGTGTTTCTCCCCCTTTCTGCAAGTCTCTTATTTATCTTCATGGTGCTTCCTTGTGTAAGTCTCTAATGTATATGAAAAGAATTCAAAAATTTCTTTACTTTCATTCTTCATGTATTCTATTGCTCCCTCCCTAGCTTAATTTGCCTGATGCCGTGTGGATCACTGTGGGGCAGAAACTACTCCAATTTTTTGTTGAAGATACTCAAAACTCTCCTTCGGAAGAGGTTTCATGAAGATATATGAATCTCTTATTTTGTCCCAATGTACTCTATATTGATATTCCTTTGTGTATCTTGTTCCCGTAGAAAGTGATACTTGATCAGAATATGATTCATCTTATAATGCATCACTATATTCTTGGAGATATTGATAGCACTAGTGTTGTCATAGAGTATTTAAATGGGTTCATCGTACTTCACTTGTATATTCTAAAAGGTTTGCTTCATCCAAAGAACTTGAGTGAAACATGTTGCTGCTATGATATATTATGCTTCTGTTGTGGACAAAGATATTGATGATTGTTTCTTTCTCAACCATGATACCAGAAACTCACTCAAGTATAAGGATGCTCCACTTCTGCTTCTTCTATCATCAATTCTACCTACCAAATCACCATATTTTTAGGCGACCAAAGATAGTTCTTTCCCTTTTGGATACCATAATAAAAAATATTATGCTGCTTTGAGAAATCTGAATATTCTCTTTACTTCCATAACATGTGTTTCCTTCAGTGCTTCTTGAAATCTCACAATTTGTCCATCTTCAGGATGTTTGATGTAAACTTATTCTCCTAATTCTCCATTTAGAAAGGTTTATTTTACATCCATATGATACACCTTGATTCTTTTGGAGCATGCATAGGATAAGATCGATATTATTTATTCCATCTTGGAAATTGGGGGAAAGGTCTCTTCAAAATCTATACCTTCAATTTGAGTATATCCTTTGCCTACTAACCTTACTTTGTTTCCGGTTACTTGTCCATCCTTGTTCAGTTTGTTCCTGAAAACCCACTTTGTACTAATCATGTTCTTGTTCTTCGGCCTTGGGACCAGTTCCCATGCGTCATTCTTCTCTATCTGATCCAATTCTTCATCCATATCCTTGACCCAATGTTCATCATTTTTGGCTTCCTCAAAACTTTTTGGTTCAATTGTGGATAATAGTGGTAGATTCCTTTGTTCAGGTTAAAGTATTCTTCTTTGGGTTTCAACTACTGCATCTTTATTCCCAATAATATGTTCTGGAGGATGATTTGTATGCACTCGTCGGCTAGGTATCTTAGGAGGTATATTCTTCTCTTCTTCCTCTTGTTCTACTTCTGGCTTCTCTTCTTATTATTTTGCTTCCCCTTGTATTTCTTCTTATTTTAGATGTTCCTCATAATCATGATCTTATGAATCTTTTTTTCCTTCTTTTCCCTTCTGTACATTTGTCTTGTCAATCATTACATTGATTCTTTCCATGATTTTGTTGAGTCTTGGAATGAATCATTTATATGCTTTTATTTTTATTGAATACCCAAATAGTATTCCCTTATCAACTCCAGAGTCAAATTTTCCAAGCCTTCCATCTTCTCTTTTGATATAACATTTTATTCCAAATACTCTGAAATGTTTCACATTTTCTAGTCCTCCTTTCGATAATTCTTAGGGAGTATTATAACACATTTCTTCTTATCATTCCTCTATTCAGGATGTGAATTGTTGTATTTACTTCTTGTGCCCAAAATATGTCACTCAACTTGGAAACTTTCAACATGGTTCGGGCCATTTCTTGTACTGTTTTGTTCTTCCTTTCTATAACTCCATTTTGTTGAGGTGTCCTAGCTGCTAAGAATTGTCTTTTTATTCCATGTTCAC
Source organism: Picea engelmannii (assembly GCA_009831015.1). Lineage (NCBI taxonomy): Eukaryota > Viridiplantae > Streptophyta > Pinopsida > Pinales > Pinaceae > Picea > Picea engelmannii. The sequence goes on along the minus strand of ML803455.1, from coordinate 230,567 downwards.
CAAAAAATTCTATGAATTATTTTTATGTAACCTCTCCTCCATTATTTTATCTCAAACACTTGATTTTCAAATCCATACTAGTTTCAACCATTTCTTTGTATATCTAGAAGTGTTTGAATTCCTCTAACTTCTTCCTCAGAAAGAAAATTGCATTAATTCTTGTGTAGTCATCAACCAGTACCATGAATTACTTTTCCCCATCTAATAACTTTGGTCCTGGTTTGTTTTCCTTGTAGAAAATGCTCACATACAATATTTGTTGTCTTTGAAATCTCATAGATTTCTTTCACTGCTTCGTTTCTGCTAATTTTGATAAGGTTATCAAAGTTCATGTGACCCATTTTTTTGTGCCACAACCAAATTTCATTTTCCTTTCCTAAGAAACATCTTTCCCTTCCAATTCCATTCAATATATATATGTTTTTTGAGGTTATTATAGCTATAACCACCAACTTTCTTCATCTTTCCTTCCTTATCTCACATTTTTTGGAGTCAAACAAAATTTTGTGTCCTTGATCACACATTATACTTACACTTACAAGAATGTGCTTCATATCTTCGACCAATAGAACATTTTATGCCTTGGCATATTTGCTTCCAAACTTGAATGTGCCTCTACCTATAATTTGGGATGAATTATCATTTACAAACAAAATTGATCCATCTTGTTCCTTCTTCAGGGTAAGAAACCCATTATTCTCACCTATCATATGCTTCGAGCAATCGTTGTCAACATTCCACTCGCTTTTATTGCGTTGCGCTTGTAGAGAAAGTGTAACATCCCCAGCCACCCACTAGTCGGGGCATGCTACATTCAAGCCCGCTCTTGGACTTCTTTCTCTTACGATACCTTTTTAAAATTTAAGGATGCATAAAAGAAAAGAATTTGACAACATGCATATCAGTAGTTAGCAAGCATGCATAGTCTAAATATTCAATTAAATGATAATTAAATATACAACGAAAATACATTCATATACATGTAAATGATACCATAACAGAGAGAAATTATCCTTATGGCAGATGACACCAACTTGCTACAGACCAAGGACGTTCCACCCAATCATAGACACCACTACTCCAAATCTCAACAACATTGTCACCCCCAAGCCAGGGCTATGAATCCACAAGGACGGTTACAGAGTGTACTTCGTTTCCCAAACCAATCATCTCTCAAGCTCTCATAGTTTTACCAACACCCACAATAATGCAAGTACCCAACTCTCTTGTACCCAACTCATACCACCCCAAGAGAATGGATCTCCACCCTTCACTGCCACACAGGCCCTCAGGCAGTCCCTCTCCTTTATTTTTGGGCCTCCAGAATAGTTGGTCTGGAATATCAAAATTGGAACTCTCAAGACTCATAGTTGTGAGAAAAATAGGGCACATGCCAATGTATCTCAGACATGAAGTCCCCAGGTCATGGCTGGATTTCACCAGCGACCATTACATCCAACTATCCCATGGCTAATTCTTTAGCAGTTTGGTTCCAGGAAATCAACGAACAATCCATCAGTCTCACGACCAACGACCAACGACCATCGACCCCCGACCAACCCCACAATCATACCAGGTACAGGTTTAAGTATTTTCGTGTGGAAATCAAGAACCTATTGGCCTTCCCCAAGAATCTCACGTAAATGATCCCCTCCCTTAGACAAAAAGGGTAATTAAAATATGAATAAACACTTATCCCCTCAAGCCCCTTCTCTTGTGGAATGATAGACCCCTATAACTCTATTCCTTGTTCGTGTAGCAACCAACCATGTATTTATTATTAATAATGATAAAAAAACATTACATGTATTTGGCACACTAGCTTATTAATAATTGTTTGGGCACCCTGGCCTCTCAGCATTATAACAATACATTATTTAAAATGGGGATTCAAAACCTAGGGTGTTACATCCCCTCCCCCTTATTTTGGCACTGTCCTCAGTGCATATACAACATAGAGATCAAAATCTCAAATTTATTTAAAAAACTACGGGTACTATGTCTGCATGGCATCTTCATGCTCCCAGGTAGCATATTTAGGACCTTAGTAGGTCCAATGAACTTTTACCAGCTCTATAACTTGATTCTATAGAATTTTTACTTTTTTGTCCAATACCCGCATTGATTGAACCTGAAAATCTCCCTGTGTCTCTACCTGAATCAGATGGAAATCAATAACATGGTTAGGATCATGTACATATTTCTTTAGTAAAGAGACGTGAAATACATTATGCACATTCATGGAAGCTGGAAATGCAATAATGTATTCAACTGGCCCTATTATGTCCAATATTTCAAATGGACCACAGAATTTGGCTGCCATCTTTTTACAACTACCCAATTTTCAAAGAGTTTTTCTTGGGCTTCACTTTCAAAAGTATATGCTCCCATACTTTAAACTCTCTAGTTGTCATGTTCTTGTTTGCCTAAAATTTATATCTATCCTGAGCTACCTTTAAATTCTACTTGATATTGACCACTTAGTCTTCCATGTCCTTGAGCAACTCCAATCCAAGTACCACTCTATCTGTTGGGTTGTCCCAACTTATTGGAGTATCCCATTTCCTATCATACAAGGCTTCAAATGGTCTCATTCTAAATGAAGCTTGATACCCATTATTATATGAAAAATCAACCAAGTGTAAGTAATCTTCCCACTTAGATGGCTTATCCATCACATACATTCTCAACATGTATTCAATTATTCAATTGACTCTCTTTGTTTTCCCATCTTTCTAGGGATGATATGTTTTGCTAAAGTTTATATTTGTGCCAAATACTTTAAACAATCCCCTCCAAAAATTGGAGGTAAAATTTTTATCTCTATCCGAGACAATTGTCCTAGGTATCCCATGCAACCTAGCAATTTCCTTCATGAAAATTTATGCAATATTAGTCGTTGTATGCATTGTCTTCACAAGAACAAAATGAGCATCCCTTGTTAATTTGTCAACCAACAACATGATTGAATCATTTTGCTTATTCGTTCTCGGTAATCCTGTTATGAAATACATGGTGATCACTTCCCATTTCTTCTCTAGGATTGGCAATGGTTGCAACAAACCCGCTAGGTGCCTATGCTTAGCCTTCATCTTTTGACATTCCATACATCGAGCAATGTAATAGAAAACATCTATCTTCATTCCCAGCCAAAAGAAATGGCTTCTTATTGCTGTAATTGTTTTCTGGTAACCGAGATGTCCAACATAAGGAACATCATGCATTTCCTTCAGTACAAAATTCCTCAGTTCTCCATAACTAGGAACATAGATTCTATTTTTATGCATGAGTAGTCTGTCTTCCTTTATCTCATACTCCTTTATTTTTTGTTGTACATATCCTTGCCGTAAATTTTCCTTTATTTGTAGATAATGTTGGTCTATAACAAGGCCATCTAAAATTATTCTCTTCAAGTCTGACTAATGCATACTGACAATAGTATCATGCATGAGATGCACTCTTCTACTAATTGCATCAACAACTTTATTCTCCTTTCCCTTGATATGCTTGATATCGAAGTCATATTCAATTATAAATTATAGCCATCTTGTTTGCTTGGAATTCAAGGTCGGCTATTCAAAAATATACTTTAGGCCAATGTGGTCTGTCCTTAATTCAAATTTCTTTCCCATGAGATAATGCCTCCACATCCTAAAGGCATGAACAATGGAAGCAAGTTCCAAGTCGTGGGTGGCATATTTCCTCTTATGCTCCTTAAGATTTCTGGACTCATATCCAATGACATGTCAATTTTGCGTGAGAGCTCCCCCAAGTCCTTCCTTACATGCATTTGTACATACCACAAAACTTTCCTTTGGGTCAAAAATCCTTGACACAACTACACTAGTAAGTAATTCCTTCAACATATTAAAATTATTTTCACACTTGAGTGTCCATTCAAATTTAGTTCCCTTGTTTTTCAAAGAAGTGATGGGATGAAAAATCTTAGAGAACCCTACTATGAACCTTTTGTAGTATCCAACTAATCCCATAAAACATCTGATGTCTAACACATTTGTGGGTGTTGGCCATCCTCTATCAACTTTGATCTTCTCTTGATCTACTGCTATGCCCTGTTCTAAAATAATGTGTCCCAAGTAATGGATCTTCTTTTCGTAGAAAGAACACTTACTCAACTTGGCATACAATTGATGTTCTCTCAATACTTGCAATACTAGTCTTAAGTGATGTTCATGCTCCTCTGTAGACTTAGAATAGATAAGTATTTCATCCAGGAATACTATGACAAACTTAATCAAATAATTCATGAATATGCCATTCATTAAGCACATGAATACAACTAGTGCATTTGTTAGTCCAAATGGAACCACTACAAATTCATAATGCCCATACCTGGTCTTAAAGGTTGTCTTATGAATGTCTTCTTCCTTGATTCTTACCTGATGGTATCCTGCCCTCAGGTCAATCTTTGAGAATATATTTGCTCCTCTTAGTTGATCAAAGTGGTCATCAATTCGAGGTAGAGGATACTTGTTCTTTAAAGTGTACTTGTTTAGATGTCGGAAGTCAATACACAACCTCAAGGTTCCATCCTTCTTTTTGACAAAAATTATTTGTGCTCCCCAGGGTGAAACACTTGGACATATGTACCCTTTCTTCAACAATTCCTCCAACTACATTTTTAATTATTTTAACTCTGGTGTGCTCATTATGTAAGGTGTTTTTGACACCAGGGCAACTCCTGGCACTAAATCAATTGAGAAATCTATCTCCCTTCTTGGTGGTAATCCGGGTATTTCTTGGAATACATCTTCAAATTCCTATAGTACCGAGAAATATTCAAGGCTTGACCCCTTTGTATTTTCTGTCTCTTCCACATGAGCTGCATACAATTGACATCCTTTTCTAAAACATATTTTTAGTTGTAAGGATGAAATCTCCGTTATAGATATGGGTCTTGGAACTCCTTTCACAGTGCTATGTTTTCCATTTCCATCAAGACATGTAAATGTCTTGTTATGAAAATCTAGGACAACATCATGTTTTTCCAACCAATCCATTCCAATCAGACTATCAGAAGGCCCCATTGGTATGATATTTAGATCAATACTAGTATTCATGCCATTAAGACTTATGGAACAACTTATGACCATATCATGGATTCTTCTTTTGGTCCCAGTGTCTAACTAAACCAAACTTGCTTTTCCAAGTTTACTTTTCTCCAAATGTAATATATCCACTATATTAGGATCAATGTAGCAATGACTTTCTCCTAAATCAATCAAAATAGCAACACGTTGATATATTATCTTACCTTCCACCTTGATCATATTGGACTGGTACACTACTTGTCGATCATTTAAAGATGCATAGATTCTTCCCATATCTTCAATTTTTGTATCCTCTTGGATGTTGTGCACAGTCTTCACTCTATCCTTTCTGTGTGGGAAATCCTTATACATGTGATCTTCCTTGCATCCCCAACAATGGATTGGTGGTCTTCCCCTTTTTCCCAAGGAATCTTCTTTCTTGAAATCCCCCTTAGCATATTGATCTTGATGATTTCTATTAGGCTCATTCCTATTGAAGGGAGGTTTGAATCCTCTCCTCCTCTAATAAGAATTTTCATTTTTCTTGTTCTTCCAAGATTTCTGCAGGGGTTCTCTTCCATGGCCTTTCTCATACAGGTATTTAGCCTTCATGATAGATTCAGTCAAGGTATTGGGTTAATCATACTTGATCTTTTCCTTATAAAAGGCTAGTAGTCCACTTAGAAATCTCTTTATTTTCACTTTATCATCACTAATGAACCCGGCATACTTTAACAATCCCAAGAATTTCTTCTTGTACTCTGCCGTAGTCATGCTTCCCAACCTGAGTTCAAAGAACTCCTACATTTTCTTATCATAGAAATGTTCTGAGAGGTACTCCTTATGGAAGTACTTCTTGAACTGCTTCCAAGTGATCCTACTTTCATTAACATGTTCCACTTGCTTCAGCTAGTCCCACCACATTGAAACTTTCCCGTGTAAATGGTAGGTGGCAATCCTAGCTTCTAGGTTGGACGAATAGTTATGCAACTGAAAATATCTCATGAGCCCAAGAAACCATGCTTCAAAATCATCTTTCGTTTCTCTTTCACCCTCAAAGGAAGGTAGCTTGAGCTTCCTCATCTCTCCCTGCAAACTATCTACCTCTTGTTTCCTTCTTTGGTGTCTAACATGAGACACCTATGGACTACTTACGAGATCTTCTGATGCATAAAACTTTCTTTCTAAGTAAGGAGATGAGTGGTGTCCATGAGCTCTTCTAGCACTTCTGGAATAACCAGCTCTTACACAATCATCCCTTCTTTCATGGCACATGCATTCTTCCTCTTATTTTGAGTCTGATCCCTTCTTCATTTCTCTCTACAAATGATCTAATATTTGAAACACTCGAGCATTTATTTGAATTTTCTCTCTCACCAGTCTCTCGTTGTCTTCTTTGTATCTCTGCACTTCCATCTACAGGCTTCTTACCATTTCTATTAACGTTTATTTTTCTCCTTTTCCCTTACGTCCATTGGACTCTGTCTCTCCATTACCAACTCTGGTATTATGGATTTCGGCCTCCTTATCATGATTGGAGGCTCCCTCGACTTCTTCCATTTCCTCAATATTCATCCCGAGTTGATGTGTTTAAACCCCTTAATTCTGCAAAATGTGCAAGCGACCATTTTTTTAAAATTTTTGCATATGATAAACAAAATTGCCAAACCATGCTACAGGTCTCTTTCTTTTTTTGTTCATGGATATCATATCCCAATTCTACAAAAATAAAAGTGTCCTATTATCCTTGGCCGAAACAGAATCTCATCTTGCATAGGTGCTTCCTTCAAACCACCCTCCCATGGGACCGCGACTAGAAATCGTGGCTAAATTCTTCCTTAGAAATTTTGCGTCTCGAAGACAACCAATTTGGCCCTTAGCCCTCCTTCCCTCAACTCTCAACCTACAAATGACCATGGCCATGACCCTGTGCTTATCTGAAAAATTTCTTGTTCAGAGCTTTGGGACTTCAGAACTTTCAGCCAGGACGGGATCAACGGTCCTCGTCTTCTTTCACAATCAACGATCGAGATCCACTTTGGGACTTCGCATTTCGGGAGTCTCAACCTTCCTCTCTTTCCTCCTCCTAGAACAATTTTACCCAGAGTTTGTGATATGTTGATTGGTGCCCTCACACAGATCAGTGGTTGTGAATCACTTCGGCTCTTTGAGATTCGGAAGTTTCAAACTTTCCTCCTGCACTTTCTCCCTAAGTGCTTTCACCTGAAGTCGACGATCCTTCAACGTGTGTCTTCTAGAATCAACGGTCGATATGTACTCTGGCCTTCGGGCCTTCGGGAGTTTTAGACCTAATGCAACCTATCACATCTTTCCCCTCTGGAGTGCGTAGTCTCTGGAATGCACGATCTTTCATGACGTGGTGAAATATTGGAAGCAGACACGTGGCCCAATCAGGCGGGTGACAGGTGTGACATTCTGACTAACTTTTCAATACTCCAAATGCTCAAAACTCATTGACATGTGGCACACACCCCATGTTTCAACATCATCCTAGGTGACATCTGCAAGCCATGTCACTTCATGAATTCCAGGATCCACATCACCTTTAGGTGACATCATCATGCCCCATCACTTCGGTTCTTCAGGCTTCGGGACTTCGGGAGTTTCCATGCTAGCACACTTTCAATTCTCCTGAACTCCACATTCTCGAACTGGCCAATCTATCACCATGTGTCCTCCTGGATCGGATGACTAAGATTCACTTTGGGTCTTCACCCAGAGTCCATGGGTTTGCACCACATGCCCTCCTTAATCTGATGGTTAAGGCTTACTTTGGGTCTTTGGACATCAGAAATCTCAAATTTCAAAACTTATCTGGCCCCACTGTCTTTTATCTGAATCCCTAGATCTTGTGATGCATGGCTCTTTGGGTTTTAGAAATAGCAAACTTCAAACCCCTCAAAGTACACAGGATTATGCCGCATGTCCTCTTGAATTAGAAAGTTGAGGCTTACTTTGGGCCTTCACCCGAAATCCATAGATTTACACCATGTCTCTTCTAGATCATATGGCCCAGATTTAATACAGACGATATGGTGACTGAGATCAATTTTGGATGATCAGACGATCTATATTTACTTCGTCTCTCTGGCTCTCCAGGCTTCGGTAGTTTCAATTCGCAAGTGAAAACCTATCAGATAGATTTCTCCAGACTTACTGATTTGTTGACACGTACCTCTTGGTGATCGACGGTCAGGATCTACTTTGACTATACAGAGTTTTGATGTTCAATCCCTAACATGTCACATCACTTCATGCATTTCAATTTGCAGGGGCTCGCATGGGTGGTTTGGAGTAACCCGCTTTTCACCCCACAATTCTGTTGATGCTGACACATAACCCCTTGGGGAATCTATGGTTTGGATTGCGGGACCATCTTGGGAAATTATCTCCCATGCAACATGGTTCCCCGCAATGCCTCCTGTCCATTGATCTCACTATCCAATGGGATCTAATGGTGGTAACCTTAGCCCTTGCTTCCTTTTCATTAGATGACCCCTATTCACCTATCCTTCGATCCAACGATCCAGGATCTCTCTCGATCCTATAGTGGAGATCGCTCCCAAATTCGAAGGGGACAGTAACGATCCTTCGAAACCCTTAGAACAAGTGTCTGACGTTCTATCTCCTGCGTATATTCTATAATGCCATTCCTCCTAAGGTTTTTAATTCCATGGTCAGAATTCAATCTCGACCCCAAGACTCTGACCAACAGACCCGACCCACATCAGCCTGGTGTTTCAATCAGAAGCTATGATACCATTCTGTAACATCCCCAGCCAACCATAGGCTGGGGGATGCTACCTTCAATCCCTCCCTTGGACTTCTTTCTCTTACGATACCTTTTTAAAATTTAAGGATGCATAAAATAAAATACTTTGACGACATGTACAACAGTAGTCTACAAGCATGCATAGTCTAAAGATTCAATTAAATGATAATTAAATATACAATGGAAATACATTCATATACATGTAAATGATACCATAACATAGAGAACTTATCTTTATGGAATATGACACCAACTGGTTGCAGACCAAGGATGTTCCACCTAACCGTAGACACCACTACTCCAAATATCAACAGTAGTTTCACCCTCGAACTAGGCCTATGAATCCACAAGGATGGTTCCACGGTGTACTTGGGTTCCCAAACTAGTCAGCTCTCAATCTCTCACAATTTTCCCAACACCCACAACAATTGAAGTACCCATCTCTCTTGTACGAAACCTGTACTGCCCCAAGAGAATGGACCTCCACCCTTCTTTGCCATGCAATCCCTCTCCTTTATTTTGGGGCCTCCAACACAGCTGGTCTGAAATCTCAAAGATGGAACCCTCAAGACTCGCAGTTGTGAGAAAAATAGGGCACATGCCAATGCATCTCAGACATGCAGTCCCTAGGTCATGGTTGGATTGCACTAGGGACCATTACAACCAACTATCCCATGGCTAATTCTTCAGCAGTTCAGTTCTAGGAAATCAATGAACAAGACATCAGTCCCACGAACACCAACCAATGACCATTGACCCCCGACCAAACCCACAATGAGACCAGGGATGGGTTTAAGTATTTTTGTGGGGAAATCAAGAACCTCCTGGCCTTTCCCAATAATCTCACGTAACCGATCCCCTCCCTTAGAAAAAAAGGGTAATTAAAATAGGAATACACACTTAGCCCCTCAAGCCCCTTTTCTTGTGGAATCATATCCCCCTATAACTCTAGTCTTTGTCCATCTAGCAGCCAACCATGTATTTATTATTAATGATGATAAAAAAACATTACATGTCTTGGGCACACTGGCCTATTAATAACTGTTTGGGCACCCTCACCTCTCAACATTGTAACAATACATTATTTAAAATGGGGGTTCAAAACTTGGGGTGTTACAGAAAGTGAGCATTCTTTAGTTTTGAATTGATCATGCTTCCTTCTCCATACCCTTTATGGTTCTTGTTTGATATTTTTCTTTGGTTCTCTTGGAGGAACAACCAATCTACAATCTTTGTCCATGTGTCCAAAATTGTTACACTCGTAACACTCTACTTCATTAATTAATGAACCAAAATTGTTGTGATTTATGCTTTTTGCTTCATGTGACTTTCTAGGATAATTGTTGTTTGAATATCCTTCATAGTTTCTTTTGTTCTTGGAATAGGATCTACAATTTGCATCTTTGTTTTCAAAATTGTTACAAGAATAACGTAAACCAAGAAAAATAGTTTGATACCTCAATGTAGGGGACCTTATGAATGGTGTTTTTCTTTTGAATCCTTACTCTTCTTGAGATGTTGTTGAATGTTTATTTTGTGTTTTGAATCTTCTAGGTAGTCTAGTTCCTCTATGATTTTCTTCTCCAGTCTTCACCTATCCCTCTTTATTGATAGTACATTTGACTCTCTGCATAGTTTCTTTGTTATTCATCATGTTTTGTCATCCTGGAGCTCGAACCTTTCTCAATCTACATCTGGTTGTATCCTAGTACGGAACTGTCGTAGTATGGTCTTTGACCTTTGATGATATCATCCAACATTTTGGTGTTATTCTATTGCATATCTTTCTTATGAAGATATTTTCTTAAGGTGACTATTTCTTCTTCCAATCTTTCAATCATCTTCTCCTTTTCTTGTAACTTATTTATGTATGTTTCTTCAATCCTTTTGTCTTGTTCTACCTAGATTCTTAACTTCATGATGATATGCTCAATTTATTCCGAGTTGGAATTCTAAGATTATTCTTTCATCTTTAATTCTTCCTTGAGAGACTTGTTTTTCTTTGTTTCTTTCATCAGTTCTTCTAAGGAACTGATTAATTCTTCTTTGATATCAACTTCTCCTTCTTCTTCAGAATATTCCTCTTCATCATATACTACCATGAAGAGTACTCTTTATGAATCACTGTCACTATAATCATCCTTGTCTGATGAGGAGTTGTCTTCCTTTGAGTAGAAACTTTTCTTGAAGAATTTTTTTTTCTTCCTTCTCTTGTCTTCTTTTTTATTTTTATTTTTCTTCTTAGAATCATCTTCTTCATCACTACCTTTATTCTTAGTATAAGGAAATTTAGAAGAAAAATGACCAATACCATCACAATTAAAACATTTCAATGGAATCATACCTTTGTACTTACCAATTCCTCTTTTCAATTTTCTCATGAAATTTCCGACTTCTTCATCTTCCTTGGAATCATAGGTGAAGCTACAATGTGGTTTTGACTTTTTCTTGTTCTTATTCTTTGTATTTTATTTATTGAATGTTACTTCCTTGATGACTAGATTTTCTTGTTCTATCCTCATTTCTATCCTCATTGATTCATCAAATTCTTCTCCCAATCCTATAACAATGTTCACTATTTCATCAACTCGGAGAAAGTAGGGTACAATGTCTTCATCTTCCTTCATATTAAATTGCTCAAAATTATCTCTAAGGATTCGAAACTTAGATCCCTTAACTTCAGTATCTCCTTCGTAACTATTTTGAATTTTATCCGAAAGATCGTTTGCGGTCTTGCAGTGCATAACTTTGACAAATACTAAATCATCCATATTGCTCATAATGGTGCCCTTATCCTTTGAGTTGTTTTCACTAAGTTTATTTTCATATTTTTCATTTAGGGCAGTGGATGGATCTTCATATATGTCTACTAATGACTACAAAATATCAAATCTCTATGCCTGTAATATGGTTTTTATCCTTTTATTCCAAAAGGCATTGTTCTGACCATCAAACCTTGGTGCTCCAATCTTAACGTATTCCATGATCTCCTTCGAGTGGTTAAACTATTTCTTGAAGGACCTTATTTGATACCAATTGTTGGAATACTCAGAGGGGGGGGGGTGAATCAGTATGATCACTTTATTATCACTTTTAACCAAAATACATAATCATTTATTTATCGACTATATATCATCAATGAGAAGTATAAATAAACATAACATAATAGACATCTATAGAAATAGAGTACACCAAAATCTACAGGGAAACCAAAATGGGAGAAAACCACATAATGTTTTTCTTATATATCAAAAGAATACATTCATTGGAAGCACCAACTTCCAAATTCTCCATCTACAACTAGAAGGAGGTTACGACCCCCTATTTACAGGATCCAACCTGAAGGAAGCTACAACTCCTTGAATTCTCTAGCTCCAACCAGAAGGAGGCTACAACCCCCTAATTCTTAGGCTCCAACCTGAAGGAATATCCAAATCCCTATGTTCTCTAACACCAACCAGAAGGAGGCTACAACCCCCTTTCCTTTCCCCATCCGGTCACCCTGAAATGTAAGTCTAGACCAAATTGTCACTACCAATGATACTATCACTACCTCTGATAATAATATTGTAATCAACCTATCATCCCACATGTCATTGTCACATCAACCTGTAACTGATCATCAACCTATAACAGGTCACTATCACATCAACCTATAATTGAACATCAACTCGTAACTTGTCACTTTCCCTTTCACTATATATGTCACTAATATATCAACCAAATCCACTCATATAGACCATATCAACATCAAGTCTCCAAACCATGTACCACAATGTACCTCAAGCATGCATCATACCATATACCATAAGATATGCCTCAAATATATTCCACTATCATAAATATATGCCTCTTGTTGGGGAAATTTCTTTTTTCAACACACTAGTTCAGTGTGAGTTAACTGACTAGTTCTATTTTAGACTTTCTATTTAGACCATCACTATTATGCATGCATTCCTAAGGAAATCTATGTTCTTGATTTATTTTCTTAATTTTGGAATGTTATATCATATATATGAGTGCATTCCACTCATTCATTGTATCATATTGATCATCATTGTATCAATCATTCATTCATTGATCAAATCATTGGACTAGTGTGAATATATTTTCTCATTCTTTGATATTGAATATCTCTTCCTTTCTTAATAAGCTTTGTTTATACTTTATTTATCTAGATATCCTATGCAGTTTTTGATGAAACATTGACATGGTATCAAAGCTACGCTTCTTGGAGAAATCCAGACAAGCCAGAGAATAAGGAAAATTAGACTTTCAATGAGCATATGTTTTAGACTTTGCGAGATCATCTTGTAGTGAAGAACATAGTTTCCTAGGAGTTGCCTTTTCTTCTTTTGATGCATTGTATTTTGAGGGGGGGTTTTGTTCCCACATGGTTTTTTCTCTTTCCTCATTTTTATTCAGTGTTCATTACTTGCATTGTACATGACTACCTAATATGGCCTCGTTTCCGAGACTCATTTTTTACTTCATAGTGATGTTCAGGAGGGGTGTTGGAGAAATTTCTATTTTCAAAACACTATTTAAGTGGGGCTTAACTGACTAGCTCTATTTTAGACTTTCTATTTAGACCATCACTATTATGCATGTATGCATTCCTAAGGAAATAAATTTGCTTGATTGTTTTTCTTAATTATGAAATGTTATGTCCTATATATGAGTGCATTCCACTCATTCACTGTATCATATTGATCATTATTATATCAATCATCCATTCATTGATCAACGAATTGGAGTAGTGTGAATATATTTTCTCATTCTTCCATATTGAATCTATCTTCCTTTCTTAATAAGCTTTGTTTCTAATTGCTTTAGCTAGATCTCATGTGTAGGTTACAATGAAACATTGACACCTCTAACAATGAACCAAAACAAACATATGCAATGTACCCATGATATGTCTGAAGAATATATCAATGACACCAAAACATGGACTTTGACCATATGCAATCATAAACCAATAGGCCTCCAAAACATGCCTCAAGCATGTGCCATACCATCCATGATACAAGTCTCAACCAAACACATAAAAGACATACATTTAATCATGAAGAAGGCCTGGTGCATACAGTCTCATATCAACAAACCAACCTGGTGTATGTCATACTCAAAAGAAAAATAGATGTTATCTTATTAAAGGGATTTTCACATATCTGCGACCTGTCCTCACTACAACTTGCAAATGTCTATGATTTCCTTCACTACAACTCATGAATGTATGCACCTTTCTTCATTGTAACTTGTGGATGGATTGAGAAAGCTATATTTTCTTCAACTTCCCTTTGCTACCTTAGACTATACTTCTTCAAACTTTGCTACCTCATATATACCTTGAAAGGATTTTCTAAATACACTTGAAACATAGATAAACATTGAACTTGTGTGTGTCTTTGTGAATGACTTATTGTGGTGTATTTTTTTTATTTTTCAAGCTAACTTATTTCCTTGCTTTGGGGATTTCTTGTTAAAACCACTTTACCTTTTGACCAAGAATTGTAACTATTTCTGGGATTCATAACCAATCTTTGGGGCTTCCATCTTCATGAGGTCACAACTACACTACTGTGAGGAGCCATGTGGAGTGCCACCTATCACCAGAAACAACATGATGAGGACAAGCCATCTATGAGTGTGTTACCTAAATTTTCACTGTCCTTCATGTCTTTATTCCTTAAACAACTTCAGGATTCATGACCATACCTATGGGTTTCTTGTAGACTTCTTCAAAGCGTCCTTCCATGAGGGCCATCCTTAGAGTTATGCCATAAGGTGATCCATATTATTTTCAGCACAAAATGAGAGAGGAGATATAACAGGGAAATCTACAAAGATATTGCAAGAGACACAATAATATAATAGAGTTATATCAGAGATAAAACCATAAAGACAAAGATACATTAATACACAATTTCTATTAATGAGTGAAATGTACAAAGACTGTAAAAATATAGAGTGAAAGACTTGTTAGAATGGCGACATCTTATCTCCGAGAAGAGATGTGTCTGCTACTTGCATTCATAAGAAGATGATAATTACAATGAGGCTCCAAAGGCCATTTTAACTTAAGTAAAATCCAAAACCCTAACCCTGAAAGATGAAAAGCCAAAAGGTTTGCGGGCCCCGATGGGGGTAGTTGATACGTCAACTTCCCGTGGGCATAACATTTGCATACGATATTAGTTTGGGGCACTTGATACCCATTGGAAAGGTTTGATCGAGAAGAATGACTTTCAACTAGCCCAAGCCAATTCCTTTTGCAGTCATCTAGGCCCCAAATCCCCAAAAAAATTCGTTTAGGGCCTCAAAATGGCCCCAAAAGTTTTGGATCTGAAAAACTATCGAAACAATTTCAAGGTGGAAAAATATGTTTTGAGCTAGTGGAATAGGTGGGTGGCCATCGATATCCATTTGGATCAATCATCCCTCCCTATGAAGCAATGGTATCCATTGCATTGAGTTTTCGAGGGAGAGGGGGAAGAGTTTTCTAAACTTGAACCTTGGTAAGTTTCTTTCCTTGTTGGAGAAGTTGTGATGCTTGGATTGTTGAAGGTTGTCACAAACCTATTGCTGGCAGGGTTGATTATGTTTAACTAGTCAGGATACATGAGATGATTGTGTGCAGAAGGAATATGTTTGCTTTGCTGCAACCTTTTGGACCTGATTCTGTTGGATATAAGGTTCTTGGGATGAGGCTGTAGTGGTTTTAGTGTCCTTCTATTCACCTTTTGAACAAACTATGAAGAAGATAAATTTTGTAGTATGAGATACTACCTTGTGGCACTGTTTAGGTGGGACCGTAGTTGGAACTACCTATGGTATCCTGTAGAGATGACCCACTAGAGTAACAATGACACTACAGGGTCGAGACTCATAGATGGCATGACTCTTCCACATATATGGCTGGCCCAAAAGAACATCACAGACATCCAATGGAGAAACATCACATAATACCTCATAATTGAAGGGTTGGATGCCATAGGACAAGCGACATGGATGGCTGACACGAAGATCTCATCCCTGGTGAAGCCACCCAATGTTGTATGGTTGTAGGTGTCATGTAGTTCTCAATCCCAACTTTTTGATGATCTCTGTTGAGATGAGGTTCTTCTGGCTTCCACTATCAAAAACAAAATACAGCAAGGTCCCCCTTAGCCACATATGTGAATGAAAAATGTGCTCCCCCTCTTCATGATATGTTGGTTCTTTTGGTTGAATTGTTTCGGTCACGACAGTAGCAGTGGGGTCTGTGTCGATGATATGTCTTCTTCCATTATTTTTTGAATTAGATTCTAAATCAATTTTTGGCTCATTTTCTTTGTCTTAGCCACCAATAATTTTTTTGAGTGACATTCATCAGTGTTGTGCCAGGGGATTTTGTGGAAATCACACCACTTTTCAGTGTCCTTCTTCGTCTTCCCATGACCCTTATTTTCCTATGGCTTGGAATGGTTTTTGAGAGGTTGTTTGTTAGGTCCATCTTTATCACACTTTGGTTGTTGTGGATTTACAGACCCAAACTCCCATTTGTTCTAATGCCTAAATTTTTTCTCGATTTTGACAGCATATCGATAGGTAGCTCCCAGTGATGAGATGTCCAGGAAATCCATTCTAGTTTGGATGTACCCATGCAAAGCCCTGCAATATTTCATAACCAAATGTCGCTCCGAGTCTTTGATACCCATCTTGGTGCACAAGGTATGGAAATTATTTGTGAACTCCGAAACTATTTGGCCCCCCTCTTGCTGGAGTGTGATCCATTTCATGTATTGGTAATCATAATTACCAACAGGTTAATATTGTTCCTTTATCGCATCCACAAAATATACCAGGTGGACTCAGCCCCATATATTCTAGAATATTCTGTGGAAATTTTCTCCTAGTAAGTTTCCCACCAATGTTTGACATGGGGTAGATCCTTAAGGAGTGCGAAGGTGATATTTTCCCTTTCGGAGAAATTATGAACAGATAAATAACTGTCTAGCAAGTTAAACCATTTTTCTAGGGCATCTGCATCTATCTATCCTTCAAATACAAAAATATCAAAATTAACTTGTACATTGAAAGGAAAGGTACCTCCAAAGTGGCCGCTTGAGGAATACATGTCGAATGTTATCAATAGGCATTGAAGGATGTGCGAAAAATTCTCCTTCACTTCATCCCTCTATCATGTGAGAGCGTGCTCAAGCAACATATTAATAGAATATTTTTCTCTGTCATTTTTCTTTTCTTTTGCAATGGAGGGTTTCTTAGGAATGCGAGAGATATTGTCCTCAAGAGAGACAAGCTTGAGACCCAACTTTTTGTACTCATACCTGTCGGGGACATGCACTAAAAAATGATCAAGAGAAGCCTGATCTGATACCATTGATCCAGATTATTTTCGGCACAAAATGAGAGCGGAGATATAACACATAAATATACAGAGATATTGTAAGAGATCCAATAATATAACAGAGGTATATTAGAGATAAAACCATAAACACAGTGATACAGTAATACACAATTTATATTCATGAGAAAAATGTACAAAGATAGTAAAAATACATAGTCAAAGACTCGCTAGAATGGTGGAATCTTATCTTTGAGAAGAGATATGGAAACTACTGGCATTCACAAGAAGATGATTGTTACAATGAGGATCCCAATGCCTTTTTCACACAAGTAAAATCCAAAACCCTAACCCTAGAAGATGAAAATAAAAAAGGTTTACAGGCCCTGATGGGGGTAGTTGATACGTCAACTTCCCGAGGGCGTAACGTTTTTATACGATCTTCATTTGGGGTGCTTGATAAACCATTGAAAAGGTCTAACCGATAAGAACAATTTTTGGCTGGCCTAGGCAGGTGCTTCTGGCGGTCACGTCGGCTCCTAATCCGCAAAAAACATTGTTACGGCCTCAAAATGGCCCAAAAAGTTTGGGACCCGAAAATCTCTCGAAAAACTGCCAAGGTGGAAAACTTTGTTCTGATCCGATGGAATAGGTGTCTCACCATCGATATCCATCTAGATCAATCCTTCCTCCTTAGGAAGCAATGGTCTCCATTATGTTGATTTTTTGGGGGAGAGGGGAAAGCATTTGCTGAACTTGAACCTTGGTGAGTTGCTTTCCTTGTTGGAGAACTTGCGATGTTTGGCTTGTTGTAGGATGTCACAAACATGATGCTGACAGGGTTGATTATGTTCAACTAGTTGGGCTACATGACATGACTATGTGAATAAGGAATATTTGATCTTCGCTACAATCTTGTCGACCTGCTTCTATTGGATAGAAAGTGCTTGGGCCAAGGTTGTAATGGTTGCAGTATCCTTATGTTCACCTTTTGAACAAATTGTGAAGAGGTTGAATTTTGTAGTATGAAATACTACCCTGTGGCACTGTTTAGGTGGGACAGTAGTTAGAACTACCTCTGGTATCCTGTAAAGATGACCCCCCATATTAACAATGATACTATGGGGTAGAGAATCATAGATAGCATGGCACTTCCACATATATGGCTAGCCCAAAAGAGAATCACAGACATCCAACATGGAAAAATCACATAATACCTCATCCTTGATGGGTTGGATTCCATAGGACATCTGACACTGCTAGTTGACACAAAGATCTTGTCCCTGGAAAATCCACTCAATGTTGTATGGATGTGGGTGTGGTGTAGTTGACAATCCCAACTTTTTGACTACCTCTGTTGAGATGAGGTTCTTTTGGCTTCCTCTATCAATAATAAAATGCAGCAGGGTCCCCTTCACCCACATATGTGAATGGAAAAGGTGTTCCCCCTCTTTAGGATCTGTTAGTTCTTCTAGTTGAATTGTTGCGGTCACGAGAGTAGCAGTGAGTTCTGCATTGATGATCTGTCTTTTTCCAATATTTTCTGAATCACAGTTCGTCTCATTTTCTTTGATCTAAACCACCAATGATTTATTTGAGCGACATTAATCAGTGTTGTGCCAGAGGCTTTTGTGGAAATCACACCACTTTCCAGTGTCCTTCTTCGTCTTCATGTGACCCTTCTTTTCCTATGGCTTGAACTGGTTTTCAAGAGGTCATTTATTAGGGCCGTATTTATCATACTTTGGTTGTTGCAGATTTACATACCCAAACTCCCATTTGTTCTGGTTCCTAAATTTCTGCTCAATTTTGACAACATATCGATAGGAAACTCATAGTGATGAGATATCAAGGAAATTCATTTCATTTTGGATGTACCTATGCACAGCCCCATAGTATTTTATAACCATATGACCTCATAGTATTTGATACCTAAATTGGTGTGCAAGGTATGGAAATTATTTGTGAACTCTGGTACTATTTTTCCCCTCTTTCCGCAGTGTAGTCCACCTCTTGTTTTGGTCTTCATAATTACCAACAGGGTAATATTGTTCCTAGACTGCATCCACAAAAATATCACACGTGACTCGACCCCATATTTTCTAGAATCCTCTGTGGAACTTTCTCCTAGTAAGTTTCCCACAAATGTTTTACATGGGGGAGAGACTTAAGGAGTGTGAAGGTGATATTTTTCCTGTTGGAGAAATTATGAACAGAAAAATAACCTTCTAGCATATTTTACCATTTTTCTAGAGAATCTTCATCTATATGTCCTTCAAATACGAGAATATCAAAATTAACTTGTACCTTGAAAGGAGAGGTGCCTCCAAGGTGGCCACTTGAGGAAGATGCGTTAGTTTTTATCGGAGGGAATTGAAGGATGTGGGAAGTATTCTCCATCATTCTGTCCCTTTGTCGCATGAGATTTTTCTCAAGCAATAGATTAATATAATCTTCTGCTTCGTCGTTTTTATTTTCTTCTGTCGAGGAGAGTTTCTTGGGCATGTGAGAGAGATTTTCCTCAAGAGAGACAATATCAAGAAACAACTTCCTATACTCGGACCTCGCCGGGGACATGCAATGAAAAATTATCAAGGGAAGCCGCCTTTGCTACCATTGATCAGAATTATTTTCAGCACGAGATGAGAGTTGAGATATAACACGAAAATATACAAAGATATTGCAAGAGGGCCAATAATATAACAGAGGTATATCAGAGATAAATCCATAAACACGGAGATACAATAATAAACAATTTCTATTAATGAGCAAAATGTACAAAGACTATAAAAATATAGAGTGAAAGACTCACTAGAATGGTGGTAGCTTATCTATGAGAAGAGATGTGACAACTACTCAGATTCACAAGAAGATTATTTTTAAAATGAGGCTCCAAAGGCCTTTTTAACACAAGTAAAATACAAAACCCTAACCTCGAAAGATGAAAATCCAAAATGTTTACGGGCCCCGATGGGGGTAGTTGATACGTCAACTTCACGGGGGCATAAATTTTGCATACGACCTTCATTTGGGATGCTCGATACACTTTTCGAAAGGTCTAACCAAGAAGAAAATTTTTTGATTGGCCCAAGAAAGTGCCTTCAACATTTTCTTGGGTCCCAAATCCCACAAAAACGTCGTTTAGGCCCTCAAAATAGCCCTAGAAGTTTGCGACTCGAAAAACTATTGAAAAACTGCCAAGGTGGAAAACATTGTTCTGAGCTAGTGGAATAGGTGGGTGTCCATGGATATCCATTTGGATCAATCCTCCCTCCTTAGGAATAAATTATCTGCATTTCGTTGAGTTTTTGGGGGAGAGGGGGAAGCGTTTTTTGAACTTGAACCTTGGTGAGTTGCCTGCCTTGTTGAAGAAGTTGTGATGCTTGGATTGTTGAAGGTTGTCACTAACATGTTACTAGTGGGGTTGATTATGTTCAACCAGTCAGGATATATGAGATGAATGTGTGCAGAAGTGATATTTTCTCTTTGTTGCAATCTTGTTAACCTACTTATATTGGATAAAAGGTGCTTGGGCCGAGGATGTAGTGGTTGTAGTCTCCTTCTATTCACCTTTAGAACAAATTGTGAAGAAGCTGAATTTTGTGGCATGAGATAATACCTTGTGGAATTGTATAGCTAGGAAAATAGTTGGAACTACCTATGGTTTCCTATAGATATGACCCCCTAGAGTAAAAATGACACTACAGGTTCGAGACTCATACATAACATGGCACTTCAACATATATGGTTGGCCCAAAACAACATCACAAACATCCAATGGGGAAACATCACATAATACCTCATCCTTGAAGGATTGGATGCCATAGGATGGACGAAACTGTTGGTTGACACAAAGATCTCGTCCTTGGCGAAGCCACCCAATGTTGTATGGTTGCGGGTGTGGTGTAGTTGACAATCCAAATTTTTTTATGACCTCTACTAAGATGAGCTTCTTCTGGATTCCGATATCAACAATAAAATGCAATGAGCTCCCCTTCACCTACATCTATGAATGAAAAAGACACTCCCCCTCTTCAGGATCTGTTGGTTCTTCTAGTTGAATTGTTGTGGTCATGATAGTAGCAGTGGGGTCTGCGTTGATGATCTATCTTCTTCTATTATTTTCTAAATCAGATTATGAATCAAGGTTTGGCTCATTTTCTTTGATCTCATCCACGAATGATTGTTTGGAATGAAATTGATTAGTGTTGTGCTAGGGGATTTTTGTGGAAATCACACCACTTTCTAGTGTCCTTCTTCATATTCCTGTGATCCTTCTTTTCCTATGGCTTGGATTGGTTTTCAATAGGTTGTTTGCTACGAACATCCTTATCATACTTTGGTTATTGCGGATTTGCAGACCTGAACTCTTGTTTGTTCTAGTGCCTAAATTTCTGCTTGATTTTGACAACATATCGATAGGAAACTCCCAGTGATGAGATGTCAAGGAAATCCATTTCGGTTCAGATGTACCTATGCAGAGCCCCACGGTATTTTAGAACCAAATGTTTCTCAGATTCTTTGATACCCTTTTTGGTTCACAAGGTATGGATATTATTTTTGAAATATGACACTATTTGGCCCCTCTCTTGTCG
>ML803455.1:157181-200099 GCA_009831015.1 Picea engelmannii | reverse complement strand
ACAAGGAAGACTTGTATCGCAGTTTTTGTAAGTGGTTTTTGTAACTTATTTCCACTTTCCATTCATTAATTGGATCTAGGGGTGACTCATTTCCATGGATAAGGAAGTGGATCCTTGTGTGCATTTGTCTATAATATTTGTGCAGGATAACTAAATTGTGGAAGAAAAAGACTGGTTTTGGACAAGAGGATATGCATTCTTATTACTTGGGAAGATAGTTGGAATAGCCACCTAACTATGTTAGAGTGTGAAGAGTTCAAGTTTTAGAAGCATGACAAGTTGGTTGAATTATGGAAGCTATAGTAGGTTTAGTGGTGCAACACTTTGATGGATTAGATTCCAACTACCATAGTGAAAGGAGGACATGGAAGGTGATAGTTTCCTGATAGATTTGTGTTATGACCTAAGGGGGGCTTATATAGGGATAAAAGTGTATTATATGACCCCAAGGGGGGGAATATATGGGGAAAAATTTACATGTAATGTGTAAATGTATATGTAATAGGGATGTGCTAATAGTAAAGGGACTTCATATGTAGTGTGTGAATATGTATATATAGAGATCATGTATTTTTTATTGTAGAGAGGTGAATTGTGATGTATGGATGTAAATGATGTATTTAGAGGAGATTATCCTATTGTTTAAGGAGTTATTATGTAACTTATATATCCTGGAGTTGTGCTCCACGCTCATATTCTGTACATGGTGTGTACTTATGTTATGTTATGATATTTTAAGGGAACATTACAATTTAGCATAGATGATGAAGAGTAGTTCGGTGCTAATTGTATATGGATGCATGGATTTAGATAGTGACTTGAGGATTAGAGGTTCCTGCATATGTTTTCGAGGGAAGAAATTATTTTTTGGTGGGAGAGGATATAAGATCCTCTCCTAGAGTGGTTTTGGGAACCTATGTTGCACCGATGAAAATGGACATGTTAGACAAATTATCTAATTGATATGCATTACCCATTGACAAAGCACACCTCAAACAATTGCCTTGGCTCATTGGTGAGACACAACTTGGATAGTCATATGCCTTGGCCCATGGAAGGGCATAGTTATGATGAATATAGATCTCGACCCATTGGAAAGACACGCAATAGAAAAATTTGGGTGCACCTATGGACAGTCAAGGCACAACGTAGATATACTTTTGAGCACACTTTGAAATAGAGAGGACAAACAACAAATTGACTCAAGCATTATTGCAGACAAGCAAGGAACACCATAGACAGTGGAAAGTTGGATGCATTAAAGGAGTTGGATAGACTTGGCTATAGAAAAACGAGGTTGTTGTAAGTATCCCCATATGTAACATGCACTTGGTATGATGGAAACATAAGTGACAAGATGGATTGATGACTTGGACGTCTAGACTTATATGGATCCATGGAATTAGCTTGTCCACACTTAGGGGTTGTGATATATGATTAAGGTTCCTTGAAGCTTAATGTTTTCTGGATTACATCCATGGGTCACAGTCATTGGACATACTCACTTGGGCAGGCATCCATTGGGTGCACATTCATTGGACACATTGAGTGCACTTGGTTGGGATCATACTGAATTAGAAAAATCAGACATAGTTGTGTAGAATCAGATGATTTGGTCACACTTTGGATGATTTTAATGACTGAGATGAGTGGATAGAGTTTCATTTGGATGACTTGAGATGGATTGGATGATTTGGGCCATGTAGGAGAAGTTGTGCACACTTTGGTTCATGCAGATGGACAATTGAGTAGACCTTATGTAAAGAGGAGTAGTTTGGTTGTAGTAGTCATAGGTTGGCCAAGCCACTATATCCAAGGAAAGGTAGTTCCACGAGACGATATGTGTCATAAGAACTTGTGTGAACTCAAGTTGTAAAAGAAAATCCAGGTATATTGTAAGTCTATGACACATATACACTTTACTTAAATAATAGTTGTGTATACATATAGGAATGTGTATTTTCCTTCATAGAAAGCACACATACATCCTTTTACATGATTCATTTCCTTAAAAAATTTAATTCGAAGTGTTTTTAATGGGGGGATTTTATGAGTTTTGTACCTGAGGAGGTAATAGATTTTTACTTAGGTAGAGTTTAATTATCTTATCAAGTTTATTAACCTCTCTTATTTATTGTTTAGAATACAATTCAATTTTTTACTATGTTTTGATGCATGAGAATTAGATGTAATTGAGTAAACAAATACACTTTAATATGTTTAAAACCTTGTCTCATTACTCCAAACTTATTGGTTACTAGTGATGATATATGTCATTCATTAGGTTGGAAGAAGAAATTTCTTTTTATGCATTCATAATTTCATTTTTTTCATATGAATTAACCCTACTAGGAGTAACCTTCAATTAAAAGGACATTTTCAATACAAGTGCTAGAATGACTCTCTTTTCAAGCATTTGATATAGAATTGTAATTGAAAATTTACATATAATTTGTACTTGAATGAAATTAATTGAGTGATCCAGTTATAAGGATTTAAGCTTGATTGTATATGCCATTTGAGAGAAGATTTTTTTTATTAATGTTCTTGAGTAAAATTGTGAAGAATTGAATAGTTAGTAGAAGACTAATCATTTTGGACTAAAGATGCCATTTGAGGGATAATTTGTTCTATTACTATTATTGAGGGAAATTTTGAGTCATTGAATTATTAGTAGAGGACTAATCATTGTATTCTAAGGAAGCTTGTCTTGATTAAATCGTTATTTTAGCTAGCATTTCTACTTGTTATTTGTTCCTTATTGCTGCTTGAAATGTTTCAAGCACTAGTATCATGTCATCAAAATTATATAAAAAATATATAACATTGTAATTGAAATGAATTGATTATAGTATTTATTAAAAACAAATTATTTCTTCTTTTGTAAGCTATGTGATTTTTTTTCGTCAATGTCATGCAGGGCCACTACAGGAAAAATCAAACTTGAAATGTATTTCTTAGAATTTTATTATTCACAAGGAAAGATACAAACTATGAAGGGATGATTTTGGCCAATGTAAAGAAACCTAGGTTTACTGGAGGTTTCTAGTGTTACAAAAGGTTTGAGAGGATATTTTAGCTATAACAACCCCTGTGTTATGTCATATAATTACATAAGAATAGTTTGATTTTTTTTTTTGAAACAATAATAATCATCATTAGAACAAGAGAAACATGAACAAACAACATGAGGATAAGTGAAACATGTCATTAACATACTTCAGTCAATTGCAGTCACATTCATGATAATAACATATATCAGTAAAACAGATTCTTCTTCTCTCAATCATTTGCAACTAAATTTAGATACTACTTAAAGCATGAAGGATCTTCGACATCACATGAGATGGCATTCATCCTACCCATCCAACCTATCATGCAAGGTTAGTACTTCCAATACACATAATAAATTCTCAAGTATAGGATTCGTCCATTGATCTTGACTATTTAAGGTCTCAAGACTAGTGATTGTTCTAAGGAACAAGGAATTATCTAATTCCATTAATCTCATTTCATTCCAAAAATTTAGATATACAACAACGTTCTTAACTACCTTTATATAAACGAAGAAAATATGGTAGCCTGGTTACTTCATCAAACATCATTGCATACATTTTCAATACCTTATCACCTTACTCATTGAAGTAAAGGAAGACATTCCAGAAACACCAAGACACAAATTTAAACAGAAAACAAAATCCTTTTAACCTACAATATGCCATTTATGACAGTTTTAAAACACTTAGGAACATGGAATAAATAACCTGTAACTGGGAGAGAGTTTGTTTTAAGAAGGAGTTTAGGTTCTGTAAGAATCCTAAATCTTCTCTTCTAGAAATACAATACAACACCTCTAGAGTCAATTCTGGGAGTGCGTAGATGCATCCTTGAAGACCCAATTTTCATAAGATACAACACCTGAAGTGCACATAGATCCTCTCAAGTCGAACTGAGGGTACAAATTTAGGAAGTACAAGCTTAGGAGAGACAATGCAAACATACACAGGGGAGGCACAAGTGCATACTCAACAATTAGCATCTAAATCTCGGGAGGGATGCGCTAATGAGCGTTGGTGTTATTTTAAAGGGAAAAACACAATAAAAGAAACATATCATAAGGTTATCGATGAAGTCTTCGGTCAATTTTAAGGATCGAAGATCTTGTTATAGGTATAATTCCCAATCTCATAATATATCACGCCTTTGAATTCGCACAGGCGATCCGATTTCAAGAATAAAATTTGACAGGTGGGAACCTTTAAAGATCGAGCATATGGAGTCGAGGACGAAGTCCCGAAATGGACATGCTTCTCTTGGTATAACATACAATTCGGGATTTGAAATGACCGTCCGATCAAATCATGTGGAAGGATAAGATAATCAATGCCCAAGGACATAGATACTGAATGGTCTAATTCCCGACAACCATTGGATCTTATTAAGATTTCTGGGCTAAAGCTGGAAGGTTGGATAATGTCGCGATGCTCAATTTTTAAGCTATGGGAAAATATCACTCTGGGAGAAAAGGGGAGTGGAAATAATAAACAACCTCGAGTCACGAACCCCAAAATAAATCTGGACCATTGATCCAGATTGATCACATTCCTTGGATGAAATTCATGAGTTCTTCCAATACTGACCACTTCGGTGAGAGGAAGTCCAGAACATATAAAGATAAACAAAGGCTGAAGCCTCGAAGTCATGGAGTAAGACACATGGCAACACAATGAGCTCCCATTTCATCATAGTCCACATTTGCAAGATCACATCAGCAAGGACACATGGCACAATTAGATAGAGACACATGTCAAGGTCTAGTTGGCACTTTAGGGATGAAATTTATGAATCAAGGTGACACGTGGAAACCACTGATCCTATGCCATGTCAACAGTGACATAAAATTCCATGTCACTCCGAGAGTATGCCACTCTGGGAAATTTGAATCCATAGCAACACAGTTCCCTGAAGTGTTGGAGCTCCAAATTTACTTCTAATCATAGATCTGGGCAAGGTATAAAGACAATTGATCTCTGAGTTAACAATATTATGCTCTTAGACCAAGTTAAAGGTAGGGGTTAAGGTTCTGAAGATCCCAAAGTTATGAACTTCTGAAGTAAAGGAGGTCCATAGATTTGTAGAAAAAACCTGGATCATTAGATCTGGGAGCCCTAGTGCTTAGGAGGTTTGGGAGTTCATCACTCTAGAGGAAAAGGGTTTTAGTTGCAATGGTGAGAAAAATCTCAGAGTTTCGAACACTGGAGTAGACAAAAATCGTTGATTTCAGGAGGAGTTTGAGCCATTAGATTTACGATCTCTTCGACGATTCGGTGGTCCAGGTGAATAGTATAAGGTTATGAAAGTGAAAAACCTCGAAGTCCAGAGTCCCGTAGTGGATCTCAACCATAGAACCTTGCATTAGGATAACTCCTCCAACCATTACATCAACTGTTGCAAGTCAATGAAAGGAGGGCGATAGCGATGGGTAACTTAAAAATGTAGGTCAAATCATCTTATGACCAAATTCAGTCAGTTAACACTTTGGGAGAAGGGAGTGTTTAGTTTTCAAAACCTCCATAGTGACGGAGTCCTGAATTCCTAAATAACACCCTTTTGACCTAGCACTAGGTTCTAGCTCCTGGTCACATTCTTAAACTTATTTTAGAAAAAGGGTTTATGCACTATAAGTGAAAGGTCAACTCCCTAGACTTTGACCAACCTCCCTCATTTTGAAAACCTTGGATTTACTCTAAGGTAGAATAGCCATTCATATTGTAAGCAACTCGGGTTCAATAGTGAGATCAAAGAGGAAAAACAAAACATGGCTAACTTGTATAATCTCAGATGATTATTAATCAAGGAATCATGATATAGTCAGAGCTACATCCTTATTGACCGATGAACAAGGCATTGCTAAAATCCTAGTAGAACCTAAACTAAACTATGCTCACACATACTTCTATTATGGATGAATTTGCAGGCTTAAACATAGTCTATATATACACTAAATTCCACATTCTATAATGAGGATCAGGTCGCTCTATGAAAGCACTAAAATTTCTGAAAACACAGAGAGGGTTAAATATAATCCTGTAACTATTAATTATCGACATCAAGTGAAAAACCTAACACTCATACCTTCAAATGATTCTGTAGTGACTCAATCAATTTATTATACTAATACACTTGTAACAAGAATAAAACCAGAATATAAATACTAGAAACCAATGAACCTCTGTGTTGAAGATGTCCTTCCATACCTTTCACTCCTTCCTTTCCTTCTCTTTGTAATCATAGAGACTTTATTGGTACCACCAAGACAACCCTAGGGGTACTCTTATTCCCCTTTATCTCCCCGATATGCAAAGGAGACAAACACACAAAAACCAGAACACAGTTGCTTCCAGGCCTGCCTCGCAAGGAAGATATTCCACTCTTTTACAAGACTGGATATCCCAAATCTCACAAATAGAAACAAAGTCAATCAAAATTTCGGCAGTGTAACAGTGCCTTCCCAGGGTCTGATTCCCTTCTCTTCTACGTACCTTTTTTTTATAGAATACTCCCTCATGGAAATTTGTCTCTCATCCATAATTCATTAATTTTCATAAATTAGTTAAAGGATTATTCATCCACTATAGGTGTCACATTATCCCTAGGTTGCACAAGTAATTTCTCTTACATATTTTTTTTAATTTAAAAGCCACATTTCCTCACAATTCCCCATGTGTTCTTAAATTTCTTCTTAGTCGTCTCTTAGTTTCCCCAAATCCCTTAATTAAAGGTTGTCAACTAACTAGATTTTAGTTAGGGTTGGATTATGGGTCTTCTTAGTTAGGATAGGGTTGGTTGACTCAAATTCTATTCTATGCACACTCCATTCTCTCAAGTTGTAATTATTTTTAAACAAGGATTTCTTTCTAACAATTTCATGCACCCTTCTGTGTTTTATCAATTCTTTAGGTTATTTCCTTACTATTTCCTAACCATTGATTTCCTTCATATCTTTACTCATGTCACAATTCAATTACCCCATTTATTAAAATTCATGGTTGGCTTTAATAATTAATGCTATATTGTTTAAATAAATTAATTTAATCCTTCAAGGTCAAATCATTCCAGTGGTTTCTAAGCCACCTATGCTTATTGACTCATGTTTCAAATGTGTGACTTTTCCTTCAAGATGCAACTCATGCACCAAGGGTTCCACTCACATTGACTTGTTTTTGGAAGTTTGTCCAACCCATTGGAGTCAAAACTCCATTCAGTCGACCTTGTGAGAGACTAAGGGATTCTAAGGAGTAAGGACCCTTCCTTATTGCGTGCCCCTTATAAATCTATGTGAGCAACTGTCTGAGTCTTCCCTCACCGCATCGTGGACCAACCAAACTAGGTAATCGTTAACCTACAATTTTGTCCATGGATGGAGTGCGAGTAGGTTGTGACATGGATGCTTCCACACCTCTCCCTCAATATCTAGTTTTTTTCTTATGTGATTCGGATTAGCAAGCATCATCAATCCTACATCCTTTAACAAAAATAATGTCAAAGTCCATATTTATAAATCATCTTAAAATCCATCATACATCATATGTGCATAATAATAAAATACTCAAACAATATAATCCACTTCCTGACACAATCCACAGACCAAGTAAGCCCTTTGATGCCACCGACATCCACAACCTGTCATGTGTCCTACACACTCAAGACAACTTGTCAAAGAACATTTAAACACATATGTATACTTCAATAAGAAAAAGCAGCTATAACACCTCAACATCATCATATATAACCCAAAATCTGAATGAAATCATAGTGTTCCATACCCGTATCACTTGCAAACAAGTGTCCTCAAAGAATAAGTCAATAGTAGTATGCTTAGTAGACCGAGATGTCACATACACCCCTTCTTGTTTTAAACTTCATCCTAAAGTTTGTACATTATATGTAAAATAAAGTAAATAAATGTATCTAACATAGATCTATATGTCTAAATCTATCAAAACAAGTAAGTTAACTATTGTCCCATCTCATATGCATCCTCCCAAGTAGCCGAGTGTGGAGTATAATTGTCCCAGTGGACCTTGACCTGATTGATTGTTTGACGTCGTAGTTGTCAAATGCAATTGTCTGGAATGAGGATTGGATCTGCCATAACAACACCCTTGTCCGACACCTACAAGGAAATCATGTCAATAACATGTGAAGGGTCACTAATATAATGTCTCAAAATAAATACATGAAAAACATTGTGCATATGCCTCGAAGAATCAAAAAAGGATAGTCGATAATCGATGAGTCCCTTATTTTCCACTACCTTGAATGGTCGCTCGAACCTAGGAGAGAGTTTAGCACCTTTTCCAAACTTGATCGAACTCTTCTGTGGTTTTACCCGTAAGAATACTCTATCTCCAACTTCATAACTACGGTCAATGCGATGTGCATCAGCATAATGCTTTTATCAATCTTACACTTCTTTAATTCTTTGTCTAATTGATTTCATTTGTTCTTCCATTTATTGAATCACGTATGGTCCTATCAATACCTTATCCACAAGTCGATCCCAACTCAACGATTTCTGATAGGTTCTCCCATAAAGAAACTCAAATGATGTCATCTTAATCATACTATGATAGTTGTTGTAAGCAAATTCTACTAGTGGCAAGGATTCTTCCTAATGTTTCTATTGGTCTATTACATACATACACAACATATCATCCAAAATATGGTTTGTATTGTCTATTTCGGGGTGATAAGTTGTGTTGAATTTTAATTGTGTTCCCAAAGCATCTTGGAAACTGGTCCAAAAATGTCATGTAAACATCAATCCTCGATCAGATATGATTTTTTTTGGCACCCTATGTAATCTCACAATATCACTGACAAACACTCTAGCTATTTCGTGTGCCTGATATGTCATACGCATTGGAATAAAGTGTGTTCTCTTAATTAGAGTGTCAACTACCACAAAAATCGAATCGTCTCTTCTTTTTGTTAGTGGAAATCCAACAATAAATTCCATTGAAATGACTTCCCATTTTGATTCAGGAATAGCATGTGGTTGTAACAATCCTTCTAGATGTCTATGTTCATCCTTCACTTGTTGGCATTCTAGACATATCGCCACATAACTAACTATGTCTTCCTTCATTCCCTTCCAGAAGAAAAAAGGCTTAAGATCTGCCTTCATCTTCATGACTCCTAGATGAGCCATGTATATTTCTCGATGCCCTTCACTTAATATCAAACTTATTAGTTCATCATTAGGTGGTACGTAAATTATTCTTTTAAATATCAATAATCCATCATCGTCTAGTGAATAACCTTCATGCCTCAGTACCATCATGATATCTTGTCCAATATTTTTCTTAACTTCCTTATACCAGTTATCATCGATTTGTAGAGTTATAATATTTTCTCAAAGATTCATCTTAATAGGTAACACCAAAAAAATGTGTGTCCTCCTACTTAGTGCATCTTCCACTTGGTTCATAGTTCCTTTAATGTAAGAAATTTCAAATTTGTATTCGCTAAGAAATTCTGACCAATGCCTTTGTCGCGCGTTCAGGTAACTTTGTGTAAAAATATGTTGTGATCCACAGTGATCTGTCTTTAATTCAAATTTTTTTCCAATCAAATAATGTCTCCATACTCTTAAGGCATAAACAATATCTAGTAACTCCAGGTCATGTTTTGCATAGTTCTCTTCATGCCTTCTCAATTTCTCTGAAATGTAAGCGATCACTTGATCGTTTTGCATCAAAACTCTGCCTAACCCTACCTTGGATGAATCCATGCATACCAAAAAATACTTGTCCATGTCGGGGAATTTTAGTATCGATGTTGTCATTAGAAACTCCTTGAGCCTTTCAAATGCTTCCATGCATTTCTCAGTCCACAAGAACTTCTTTTCTTATTCTACAATTCCGTGATCGATTTTTCTATCTTCAAAAATCCTTCGACAAATCGTCGATAATATCCTTCTAAACCCATAAAACTACGTACTTCATGTATGCTTTTTAGTGTTGGTCATTCCATAATAGCCTCCACTTTTGCTAGATCCACATTGATACCTTCGCCAGATATGATATGTCCCAAGTAGTGAATCTTATATTGGTAAAGAGAGTCTTTTGATAGGCTCCCATATAGTTTGTTTTCTCTTAGGAACTGCAGTACCAACCTCAAGTGATCATCATTCTCTTCCTTCATTCGAGAATAAATCAATAAGTCATCAATAAAAACTTGAACAAATTTATCCATGTATTCACGGAACACCCCATTCATCAAACTCATGAATACCATTAGGGTGTTTGTCAAACCGAATGGTAGAACTGTAAACTAATAGTGTCCAAATATCATCTTAAAAGTGGTCTTAGGGATATATTCTTCCTTAATCTACAATTGGTGATATCATGATCTCAAGTCAATCTTTCAAAATACCATCACCCCTTTCATCTGGTCAAACAAATCATCTATTCTTGGCAATGGATACTGGTTCTTGATCATCTCTTTGTTCAATCGACAATAGTCAATAAAAATTCTTCACGATTCATCCTTCTTTATCACAAAAATAACTAGTGAACCCAAAGGTGACATACCCAGTAAGGATCTCATGGAATAGGTTTAGTTCCTAGTTTCAAGTCTATTGTAAACTCCAACTCTCTTTCGGGTGGTAAACTGGGTAATTCTTCTAGAAAATGTCTGCAAATTATTGTACTATAGGAAGGTTTTGTATTCCTTATGGAACACCCTTTTCACTCAACACTAATTTTTCATATAGTCTGCATCCCTTGTGCATACTCTTATGCAATTGTAGGGAAGAAATGAACCTCAAGGACACTCTGTGTTTTTTTCCTACAATCACTCTACTTTGTCTCAAATCATTTGTCTAACTTAATAGTTTCAGCTTATAGTAAAGAATTGCATCATGCGATTTCAACCCATCCATACCAATCACTATGTCATAAGATCCTAGTACTATGACATAAAGATCTACCTTTGTTACAAATTCTCCTATTTTAGGGCTACAACCTGTAACATTTCCTCCAACCTTCTGTTTATCACTCGATGCCATTTCTACGTACTTGAACTCATCCTTCCTGACTATCATTACCTTAATTATCTTTATTGCTACACTACAGATGAATATCTCGGTATCACCCGGATCTATCAATACACTGTCGTTTTGGTCTACAATCGTATTTGTTGATTTTATGGTAAGTTGATGAATTTTTAATTTTCTTACTTTTGAGCATTATCTTAGCCACAAACACTATAGAAACAATGCATTAGCTACAGTAAACCAATATCACAAGAAGAATAACCATTCACAATAACACAAGAAGTATCCTTGGAAACCCTTCTCAACAAGGGAATAAAACCCAGGAAATCCTTTGTTATATTCTTCAAGAGAAAGACCTCCCACACCATCACCAAACCTAACACACAAGAGGGTGTTGTAATTTTCATAATTCCAGAACACAACTTTTGAAATCATGAGATGAAACAATGATAAGCGTGTTTCCTCAATGGGGATTCACCTTTATTTATAAAATAATTTTCACATTACATGATTTGTCTATTGGCACAATAGAGTCGACCTCAATAACTAAAAATATAATTAACAATTACCATATTAATTATATTTTACTTTAAATCACAAAGTAAAAGATAAGTCTGACTCTTGGACAATATAGCAAGGGATATCAAACACCCACTAGTGCTCAGCTAGTAGGGGCAAATCCATCTGTGCTCATCCATAGGGATGTCCACATCTCTATCTCATTGCGTCTCATAGGAGAATCACTCTCACTAGTGCTCGACCACTAGGGGAACATCCATTTGTGCTCAACCATGGGGATGTCCACATCTCTATATCATTGCATCTCATAGGAGAATCACACTCACTAGTGCTCAACCACTAGGATCATGTTCACTTTTTCTCAGCCGCAGGCATGTCCAACTCAACTGATCGCTTTCTCACTGCGTCTCACAGGAGAATCATCTAGAGTACTACATCATCTCAACTCTCTACACAGAGGAGACCAGTACATCATTTAATCTCTGTCTCATATAGAATGACACACCCAACTCATGGGATTCCCCACACAGGGGAACACAACATTCCATTTTCGTCTCAGAGAGGAAGCACAAACCCAACTCATGGGCTTCCTCACCGCACACAGGCCACACAACATTCCATATTTGGCTCTGAGAGGAACCACACACCCAACTCATTGCCTTCCTCACCCCACACAAGGGCACACAATGTTCCTTCCTCATATCAAAGAGGAACCATAGACCCAACTCATGGGCACACCCAACTCATGGGATTTCTCTCAAGCCGACTCACTCAGTCTGTGTCTTGGAGGATGTCTCACACAGTTGTAATCATCAACACTCCCTCTCATCTAGGGACGCATTCTCGATCAGGCCAAGTCTCATATGAACGTACTCAAACTTAATATTATATATAGTCATCAACACTCCCTCTCAGCTAGGGAGGTATTCTCCACCAAGCCAGTTTCTCATAGATGTACTCGAACTTCGTATTGACAAGTAGTTTGGTGAAGATAACTGCAATTTGATCATGTGTAGAAAGGTATTTCACGTGTACTACTTTCCATCGCTACATGTCACTGATATAATGATGTTTTATCTCAATGTGTTTTTATTTGTCATGAAACACAAGGTTCTCTAAGATCTTCACACAACTCTGGTTATCACAATGAATAATAATAGGATCCATCTCATGATCAAATAAATCTGTCAGAATCTAGCGAAGCCACACTGTTTCACAGACTTACATACTCAATGCTATATACTCTAGTTTTGCAGTACTCAAGGACACATAGCTTTGTTTCTTGTTGTACCAGGAAACCATGACACACCCCAAGGTAAAACAATAACCGGATGTGCTCCTCCGGTCCACTATGCTTCCTACCCAATCGACATATCCCTACAAACTCAAGTCTACACTCAACGCATATCTCAGGCCATATCCAACTATGCCTCATAGATATATCAATACATGTTTTGCTGCTATCTAGTGAGTCTGCCTCAGATGACTTATGAATTTAGTAAGTACATTCACTACATAACATATATCGGGTCTTGTGTTAACCATATACATCAATGATCCAATCAGCTGTGGATCAATCTCGTCTGAATCATCATCATTCATTTTCTTTAAATCCATCACCATTGGTGTAGTCATGGATTTGAATTCTTTCATATTGAACTTCTTTAATATCCCCACTATATATTTTTCTTGACTTAGGAAACACTCATCAGTCCTCTACCATACTTCTTGTCCCAAGAATTAGTGCATCATACCGAGATCCTTCATCTTGAAATAAGAAGTCAAATCTTGCTTGTATCCAACAACAAGGATTTCCTGAATAAGTCATCAAAATCAGGCTCTTGTCACCAACAATGTAATAATATAGGTTTGGATCAGAAACACTCTTGCTGAAACCCTAACTCATCAAGAAACCATCCATGTTCTCATACCAAGCACAAGGTATCTGAATTAGTTCATATAGGGATTACTTCAACTTGCACACATGAGATTTCTCGTCGCATATCACGAATCCTTCTATCTTCTCGATGTAAACTTCTTCCTCAATCTCACCATTGAGAAAGGTTGTATTTAAATCTATCTGATGTAGTTTCTAACTCATGTATGATAGTAGAGATGGAACTGTATCGATTTATTGGATCAAATGTCTCATCATATACAACTCCCTCTGTTTGTGGGAATCTTCTGGCTGCAAGTATCGATTTAATATTTCTCGACACTTCCATCAGTTGCATGTCCCTCTACCCCTTGCAGATTTTGTCGAGATTATATAGGCCTTTCATGGCCTACTACAATATATCTCATAATATCAACTGGAGCAACTAGATCAAATAATTTTCTCCCTCTAAACTATTGAAGGGGAGAAGGTATTGTCTTTTCCTTCTTCTCAAATAGTTTTTACTTCCTTTGAGTAAAGTGACTCCCTCTGAAGTCTGAAGGATAACCATATTTATTTTTTGTTAACCTATCTAGAACAAGGAAACAAACAAAAGGAAACAAGACAAGGATATCTCCTAAAGGATATTCATGAGTACATCTCTAGAATCAAAACAATTTAAGGATTGTTGTCACAGCTACAACACCTACTTGTAATGTAGCAAACTTAGAAATGTAGGTTAGAGGCATGGTAAAACAATCAATCCCGGAGTCTTCACTTCCAGTGTGTTTTTCCTCTGTATGCACTGAGATCCCTCTTGATCCATGATTGCAGCAGGGTTTCCTTCCTTCTGAAAGTACTCTCATGAAAATGATACAAATAATATATAAAAGTGCATACATGAGAGAGTACATCCTTGGTTCTTCAATTTGCTTGCCTGTTCTGGGAAATCTCTTGATGATTAATGATACTCCTTCAAAATATACACTATCCTTCAAGCATTCTTGCTTCCATATCACCATGGAACTTGAAATATGATCTTTGCATGTTTTTCAACTGTCATAATGGGCTGCTAAGATGCTTTCTGTAGTTTCCATAGACTTTAAGCATAGATAACATTCATATCATAGTCCAAGTTTCAAGTTAGCATTGTTGTAACTAACATGTTTGCTGCAAATTTCCATTATAGATTGTGAACTAATTATTGTTAGTCAAACTGGAATATCTGGCCTTCTGATCTCTGAATTGTATACGAAAGCATGAGATATGATAATAGGCATGTTCATAATTGCATGCATCATCCTTACTGATTCTTGACCGATATGCTCCTGACTCATTTTGAAGCAACCCTTAAAATAAACCAAGGAACTCACACTGAAACAGGTCTTATCCTTATTCAAGGGACTCACACTGTACACAGTCTTGTATTCAAACTTTGCTGGAACAAATTTAGACATGACTCAAAACTTTCCTAAATTTACCTCAGAATATGCCTCAAGCTTGACCTTATTGATTCAGACATTTTACCTTAGATTTGAGTCAGAAAACACACTCAGAACAACACTTTAACCTTGCCTTACTGCTTCAGAAAACACACTCGGAACAACACTTTAACCTTGTCTTACTACTTCAGAAAACACACTCAGAATCAACACTTTAACCTTCCTTAAATTTTCTGCGGTTTCCTCAGATCACCTTCTAGCTGCGATTGTTCTCTTCTTGGAATTTCACCTTAAAAAAAAACACTGAATCTTTGTGGTTAAGGTATTCATTTTAGGGATCATGTATGTCTGCAGTTAAGGTTCTTCTAACTGCAAAAACCTCAACCAGGCCCGCAACCATCATAACCTCATAAAGGTCTAGCTATAGGTCTATTATTAGGGTTTGATCATCTCTATATTTTATTATAGGGGTCCAACCCCTTCAAATTTTACCACAAAAGCTTAAGGAGAGGTCTCTCCCTCTTTCTTCATTCTAGAGGTGGGGTTTTATCAGCCTTCCTTCAAATTGTGCATTGGTCATCTTCAGGACCTGCTATGATACCATGTTGATTTTATGGTAAGCTGATGAATTTTTAATTTTCTTATTGTTTAGCATTATCTCAACCATAAAAATTGTAGCAGCAATACATTAGCTATAGTAAACCAAGATCACAAGAAGAATAACCATGCACAAGAAAACAAGAAGTATTCTGGGAAACCATTCTCAACAAAGGAAGAAAACCCAACTAATCCTTTGTTTTATT
Source organism: Picea engelmannii (assembly GCA_009831015.1). Taxonomy (NCBI): domain Eukaryota; kingdom Viridiplantae; phylum Streptophyta; class Pinopsida; order Pinales; family Pinaceae; genus Picea; species Picea engelmannii. The sequence goes on along the minus strand of ML803455.1, from coordinate 184,397 downwards.
CTTCAAGAGAAAGACCTCCCACACCATCACGAAACCTAGCACACAAGAGGGTGTTGTAACTTTCATAATTTCATACCACAGGTTCTGAAATCATGAGATGGCAGAATGATAAGTGTGTTTCCCCAATGGGGATTGACCTTTATTCATACAAGACTTATCACATCAAATGATGTGTCTATTGGCACAATAGCTCCAACCTCAATAACTCAAAATATAATTAATAATTACCATATTAATTATCTTTTACATGATTTATCTTTTACATTAATTATCTTTTACTTTATGTTGGGGCCGACATGTACCCTTTACATTAAAAATAGGGTTAGAGGTAATTTTGAATCTTGGACAATATAGAAAGGGATATCACACACCCAGTAGTGCTCAGCCATTAGGGGCACATCCAGCTATGCTCAGCCACGGGGATGCCCACATATCTATCTCACTGTGTCTCAGAGGATAATAACACTCACTAGTGCTCGACCATTAGGGGCACATCCATTTGTGCTCATCCATAATGACGCCCACATCTCTATCTCACTGTGTCTCATAGGAGAATCACACTCACTAGTGCTCATCTACTAAGATCACGTTCACATGTGCTCAACCACGGGCACGTCCAAACCAATGGATCATTTTCTCATTGTGTCTCATAGGGGAATCATCTAGAGTATCACATCATCTCAATTATCGACACAAAGGATACTAGTACATCATTTCATCTTCGTCTCAGAGAAAAAGACACACCAAACTCACGGGCTCCCCCACATAGGGGCACACAACATTCCATCTCTGTCTCAAAGAGGAAACACACACCCAACTCATGGGATTCCTCACCCCACACAAGGAACATAGATTTCCATCTCTGTCTTAGATAGGAACCACACATCCAACTCATGGGATTCCTCACCCCACATAGGGGCACACAACGTTCCTTCTTTGTCTCAGAGAGGAACCACAAACCCAACTCATGGGCATGCCCAGCTCATGGATTTCTCTCAAGACGACTCACTCATTTCATGTCCTTGAGGATGTATCACACAGTTGTAATCATCAACAATACCTAACGTTTCTAGCATAGTGGAATGATGCTCAGCCTAACGGTTGTTCACCGTTGCATGTATCTTGTGGGCCTTGACAAAATATCCAATTGTGGTGAGTCTTGATGATCCGGTCGCTATCGCCTTCTCAATCAGATAGTCTCACTGGTAATGTGGCTCACCACTTGTCCAACATCCAGTCTTCAGTCCAGTGCTTCTGGTCCCTGAAGTAGAAGTTGCTTGTCTAACATCCTGTGATCCTGGTTTTTTTTGTTGAACATGCCTAAACTGTTGTTTTGGTCGACGCTACTGTTGTTGTGATCCTCTATAAGGAGTCCTCTTCTAATAATTTTTTCATTGTGGTGTCGTATAGATAGGTCCTCTAGGTGTAACTTGAGGCCCTGTAGTATGTCTGGGTGGTGTTGAATGTTGTTGCGCTCCTGACGACATCTGTTCAGTTGATCTAAAGAAAATCGTGCCCTAACTCCCACTTTTAAGCTCTTCCTCAGCTATGAGGGCCTTCTAAACCACATCATGCAAATTCTAAGGCATTAAGATCCTCACCTTTGAACAGATGTTGAAGTTAAGGCCGAACACAAACTTGTTGATATTTAACTTCTCCATCTTCACATGTGGAGCATACCTAAGTAGCTCCATGAATTGGGCATAATACTCTGGCGCCATATGACTACCCTGTCGTAATCCATTGAATTCATTTAGTTGGTTCTCAATGAACTCCTCAGAAAAGTACCTTTCCTGGAACCATTCCTCGAACAACTCTCATGACACGTCTTCGACAACCATGTGTAGTTGAGGTAGGAGCATCTTCCACCATAGAAGAGAACTCCACTTTAGTTGAAATACCTCCATGCAGACCTTCATTTTGGAGGTGTAATCACGAAGTGAGAATTAGATCACCATGTTCTCCAATCATGCCTCAGCGGCTAATCCATCTGGGGCACCCCAGAACTCGATAAATTTCACCTTCTCAAGTTCTCAGTGTATTCTACTACTATTAGTAGGGGCACGTTGTGAACCATCATTGGGTACAGATGCTCTGCCCTCATCTTTATATAGGTGGTTGATCAATTCCTATGACATCCTCTGGAAGGATCTTGTCATACTTACTACATATCACACGACAATATGCTCTTGCTCAACAATTGACTCCTCTTCCTGGGGGTTATACCCTTCGGGTGTGGATGCTATCATAGGTGTCACACCTCTTCCTCCATGACCACGTTGTATACCTCCCCTTCACCCTTTAACCATGATTACCTACAAGATACTTTCATATTTTTATTAGTGATCTAATTCAATCATTTCATTTAACACAACATATGGCATAATGGTCCATTGTCGTAGGGTTGAACCCGCTCTGATACCATATGTAACAACCCCTCTATTACGTCATATAATTACAGAAGAATACTCTAATTTTTTTTTTAAACAATAATAAGCATCATTAGAACATGAGAAACATGACCATACAACATGAGGATAACTGAACCATGAAATTAACATAATTCAGTCAATTGCAGTCAGATTCATGATAATAAGATATATCGGTAAAATACATTCTTCTTCTCTCAATCATTTGCATCTAAATTTAGATACTACTTAAAGCATGAAGGATCTGCCACATCAAATGAGATAACATTCAACCTATCCATCCAACCTATCCTACAAGGTTAGAACTTCCAAGACACATAATCAACGCTCAAGTCTAGGATTCATCTAATTGATCTTGACCATTTAAGGTCTCAATATTGGCGATTGTTCTGAGGAAAAAGGAAGTATCTAATTCCCTTAATCTCATTTCATTCCAAAAATTTAAATATACAACAACATTCTTAACTACCCTTTTGTAAAAAAAGAAAATCTAATATCCTGGTTACATCATCAAACATCATTGCATATGTTTTCAATACCTTATCACCTTACTCATTTAAGGAAATGAACAAATTTCAGAAACACCAAGACAAAAATTTTAAACAGAAAACATAATCATGTTAACCTACAATCTACCATTTATGAAAGTTTTAAAACACTTAGAAACAAGGAAGAAACAACCTGTAACTGGGAAAGAGTCTGTTTTAATAAGGTGTTTAGGTTATGTAAGAAGCCTGAAGCTTCTCTTATAGAAATACAATGCAACACCTCGAGAGTCAATTCCAAGAGTGCATAGATGGCTCCTTGAAGGCCCAATTTTTAGAATATAGAACACCTGAAGTGCACAGAGACCCTCTCAATTAGAATGGAGGGTAAAACATTCAAAACTACAAGCTCAGGAGAGACAGTGCGAACATACACATGGGAGGCGCAAGTGCGTGCTCAAAAATTAGAATTTAAAGATCAGGAGGGATGCGCTAATGAGCAATGGAATTCTTTCCAAGGGTAAAACTCAATAAAATAAACATTTGGTAAGGCTATCCATGAATTCTTCGTTCACTGTCAAGGATTGAATATCTTTTTATAGGTACAATTCCCAAGATGACGAGATAATTCCTTTGAAGTCACGCAAGCAATCCGATTTCAGAAAGAAAATTGTTCAGGTGGGAACCTTTAAGGATTAAGCATCTAGAGTCGAGGACAAAGCCCCAAAATGGACATGTGTCTGCTACAGGGAAAATCTCTCTATGGCTAGGGTGAACCACAGCAGACAGGTATGACTGTAGAAATTGACTCAATTTCGGCATATGCTATATAAACTAATGTGCAAGAGGGTAAGAAAGAGGCCTACCTCATCCAAACGTTTGATGATGTACATTGTTGAGCACCTCGACCCAAAGATTTATACCTGCAACAATTTCTCAAAAAACAAGCAGAGCAAGCATATAGTGATAATATAATAGGTTATCACATTAGATATCATAATCCATTAATATACAAAAGAAACATGCCCATGGATCATAATACATATAGATATCAATTGGATGGGAAAGGAGTATTTCTATTAATAAATGATCGACAAAGGTGAAAATATTACAGACTTCCATGTCAGCACAGTTCAGAACCAAGAAACCGAGTTCCTTCCAACTGGGCCTCCACCACTTCAATCCTCCTCCAAAGCAAATCTCATATAAGGGACACAAAGAGGTTCTCCATCAATAAGGGAAGATCTTGGGGGTTGAACACTTTGTTCAGAATTAAAGGACAAAGGGATGCAAACTCAATATGAAGTAAATAATTTCTCCAGAGTAACTTTGCTCTCAAAGTTGAATTCTCTCCAATATTTTTCCATAGATCCGAATTGAGTTCTTTATAGCCTTCAAAATGCAAATGAAGGGCCAAGTCAGAATGTTTCCAGTATATAGAAGGCCAAGGATCAGAGATCTCATATCGTGACATGGAAACTTGACATTTAATTTTGATTTTCTGGCACAACTCCCAATGTACATGGGTTGTAGTGGAGCAGCCAGCGTATACGCTTGTTGTATAGATTGAAAGGTATGTATAAGTGGAAGAATATTTATTTTTGTCTCTAGATTTATCAATCAGGTAAATTAAGTATGCATGGGGGAATGGAATAAGGCCCTCTCTGGAAGATTACATAGGGTGAGGAAAATATTGCTCTAACAGATGCCCCCTAATATGTGAGGTCAGAGGAGTATCTGGGATGGCCTAAATACATTATAAATAACCCAGAAGTGGAGTGGTATAGAACCAAATGGATGAACTCAATTGCTCATTACATTCTGTACTGACTTTGCATACATGGCTGCCAAAAATACACTGCAGATCCATGTGAAAATATACCAAACAAGTGGTCGTGGCCATGAATAGGAAAATACAAACGGTGTTACATGCCAAAGGCTATCATAGTCACGAACAAGGCCCAGTAGAAATAGTCTCAAAAAGTCAAGATGAGGATATCTATATACAATGGAGTACAATATGATCTTCCATGATCACTGAAGTCATATAGGTACTGGTCCAAATGAAAAGGAATCAACAACTCAGGAAAGTTGCGGCCACATAGTGATGTCTTCAAGTCTTCTACACAATCCACCAAAGGTGCAAGTCTACATCATGTGAATAAAAGAGTTGAGGTCGAACACAATGAGACATCGTTTGATTACCGGTTATTGATGTATACCATTAACAAACGCAATACAACCTATGGATAATTAAAGTAGGTATCAAGGCACCAAGTACATTCTTACAAGTGTGAATAAAGGAGTTGGTGTCAAACACCTAAAGAATCCATCGATCAAGAGACATTGATGTATTCCCAACTATCGATGGTGAGAGAGCCTACCACTAATGACTACAAGACTCAAAGTACTCATAAGACTCTAGGCCTTGTTTCCATAATAAATGGGCTGATGGATACAGACTCAATATGAAGTAAATAATTTCTCCAAAGTTACTCTGCTCTCAAAGTTGAATTCTCTCCTCTTTTTCCATAGCTCCGAATTGGCTTCTTTATAGCCTTCAAAATCAAACTAAAGGGCTGAGTCAGAACGTTTCTAGTATATGGAAGGCCAAGGATCATATATCTCCTGTCGTGACATGGAAACATGACATTTAATTTTGATTTTCTGGCACAAATCCCAATGTACGTGGGATGTAGTGGAGCAGCTACCATATACACTTGTTGTATAGCTTGCAAGGTGTGTACAAGTGGAAAAATATTTATTTTTGTCTCTGGATTTATCAATCAGGGAAAGTAAGTCTGCATGGGGGAATGGAATAAGGCCCTCTCTGCAAGATTTCATAGGGTGAGGAAAATCTTTCTCTAACAACGTCGCTCGATCTAAGAAACTGATCGAGATTTAAATTAATCGTCCAATCAAATCATTTGGAAGGATAAGATAAGAAAGGCCCAAGGCTAGAGATACCAAATGGTTCAATTCCCAACAATCGTTGGATCTTATTAAGATTTTCAAGCTAAACACGGATAGTTGGATAATTTCGAGATGATCTATTTTTAAGCTTCGGTAAATTATCACTCTAGGAGAAAAGGGGAGTGGAAACAATAAACAACTCGAAGTCTTGAACCCCAAAATAAAGATGGACCATTGATCCAGATTGATCACATTTGTTGGATGAAATTAGTGAGTGCTTCCAATACTAACCACTTTGATGATAGGAAGTATAGAACATGTAAATATAACCAAAGGCCGAAGCCCTAGAGTCACAACGTAATACACATGTAAACACAATGAGATCCCACGTCATCATAGTCCACATCAACAAGATCACATCAGCAAGAACATGTGGTACAATTAGATAGTGACACGTGTCAAGTTCTAGTTGGAAATATATGGACGAAATTTATGAATCAAGGTGACACGTGGAAACCACTTAGCCTATGCCACATCAACAGTGACATCAACTGCCACATCACTCTAGGAGCATGTCACTCTAGGAGATTTGAATTCAGAGAAACACAGTTCTTTGAAGTGTCGGAGCTTTGAAGTTACTTCTAGTCGTAGATCTGAGCAGGGCATAAGGAACGTTGATCTCCGACTTAACAAGATTCAACTCTCCAGCCAAGTTAAAGGTAAGGGTTAAGGTTGAAAATACCCCGAAGTTCTAAACTTCTGGAGTAAAGGAGGTTCATAGATATAGAGAAACAACTAGGACTGCTAGATATGGGAGTCGTAGTCCTTAGGAGGTTCAACATTTCGACACTCTGGAGGAAAATATTTGTATTTGCAATGGTGAGAAAAATATAGGAGTTACGATCACTGGAGTAGACAAAATATTTTTATTTCAGGTGGAGTGTGAGCTGTTAGATTTATGATCTCTTCAGTGGTTTGGTGGTCCGGGTGAACAGTCTAAGGTTATGAAAGTGAAAAACCTCGAATTCTAGAGTCCCATAGTGGATCTCCACTATAGAACCTTGTGTCAAGATAGCTCTGCCAGCCGTTAGATCAATTGTTGCAAGTCAACGAAAGGATGTAAGTAGGGATGGGTAACTTACAACTACTGGTCAACTCATCTTATCACTGACTTCTATGGGTTAACACTTTGGGAGAAGGGAGTGCTATTTTTTCAGAACCTCTGGAGCGCTGGAGTCTCAGAGTCCTAAATAGCATTGTTTTGACCTAGCACTAGGTTTTGGCTCCTGGTCACATTCTTAACCTTGTTTTAGTAAAATGTTTTATGCATGAAAGGTGAAGGGTCAAGTCCCTAGACTTTTACCGACCTCCCTCATTTTGAAAGCCTTGGATTTACTCCAAGGTAAGATAGGCGTTCATACTGCAAGTAACTCAGGTTCAACAACAAAATCAAAGGGGAAAAAAACAACCTAGTTAACTTGTAGAATCTTAGATTATTATTACTTAGGGACTCACGATACAATGAGAGCTACATCCTTATTTACTGAGGAACAAGGCGCTTCTAAAATTGTATCAGAACCTCAACTAAACTCTACTCACACATACTTCTATTATGGATGAATTTACAAGCTTAAACATAGACTATATATACCTTAAATTTCACATTCTATAATGAGGATCAGGTTGCTCGATGAGAGAACTAAAACATATGAAAGAACAGAGAGGGTTAAATATAACCCTATAACTATTAATTCTTGGCTGAAGCAGAAAACCTGGCAATCAAACCTTCACATGATTTTGCAGTGACTTAATAAATCTATTATACCAATACACTTGTAACATAAATAAAACCAGAATATAAATACCATAAACCAATTAACCTATGTGTTGAAGATGTCCTTCTAGACCTTGCGCTCCTTTATTTCCTTCACTTTTTAATCATAGAGAATTCACCAGTACCTCCCAGCCAATTCTAGGGGTACTCTTCTTCCCCTTTATCCCCCCGAACTAAAAAGGGGTCAATCACACAAAATACAAAACAAACTAGCTTCCAGGCTTGCCTCGCAAAGAAGAGCTTCCACTCTTTTACAAGCCTTGATGTCCCAAATCTCAGAAGTAAAAACAAATCAATCAAAATTATGACAATGTAGCAGTGCCTTCATAGGGACCGATTCCCTTCTCTTCTACGTCCCTTTATTTCTATAATACTCCCTCATGGACATCTTTCCCTCATGCATAATTTGTTAATTTTCATAAATTCAGTTCAATCTTTATTCATCCACTATAGGTGTCACATTCTCCCTAGGTTGCAAAAGTAATTTCTCTTATATTTTTTTTTAATTTAAAAGACACCTTTCCTCACAATTCCCCATGTGTTCCTAAATTTCCTCTTAGTTCTTTGTTAGTTTCCACAAATCCCTTAATTAAAGGTTTTGAACTGACTATATTTTAGTTAGGGTTGGATTAGGGGTATTCTTAGTTAGGATAGGGTTGGTTGACTCAAATTATATTCTATCCACAACCCATTTTCTCAAGTTGTAATTATTTATAAACAAGGATTTCTTTCTAACAATTTCATGCACCCTTATGTATTTTATCAATTCTTTAGGTTCTTTCCTTACTATTTCCTAACCGTTGATTTCCTTCACATCTTTACTCATGTCACAATTCAATTAGCCCCTTTATTAAAAATCATGGTTGGATTTAATAATTAATGCTCTATTGTTTAAATATATCAATTTAATCCTTGAAGTTCAAATCATTCCAGTGTTTTCTAGGCCACCTATGTTTATTGAATCAAGTTTCAAATGTGCAAGGTTCCCTTCAAGATGCAACTTGTGCTCCAAGGATGCCACTCATGTTGACTTGTTTTCGGAAGTTTTTCCAACCCATTGGAGTCAAAACTCAATTCGTTCTACCTTGTGAGATACTAAGGGATTCTAACAAATAAGGACCCTACCTTATTGTGTGCCCCTTAGAAATCTACATGAGAAACTGTCTCAGTCTTCCCTCATGGCATCGTGGACCACCCAAAATATGTAATTGTTAACCTAGATTTTCGGCCATGATGGGAGTGCTAGTAGGCTATGACAGGAATGATGCCACACCACTCCCTCAATATATGGTTTTTTGTGTAAGGTCCCTTTAGTCCTTATGTGAGTCGAATTAGCAAGAATTGTCAAGCCTACATGCATTGACTAAAAAAGTGTCAAATTCCATATATATAAATCATTCTAAAATACATCATACATAATATGTGCATAGTAATAAAATAATCAAACAATACAATCCACTCGCTCACTTAATCTGAAGTCCAAGGAAGCCCTTTGATGCTCTCGACATCCATAACCTATCATGTGTCCTCCACACTAAATACAACTTATCAAAGAACATGTCAACACATATATATACATCAATAATATAAAGCATATATAACACCTCAAAATCATTATATATGGCGTCAACCTCCCTTTCAAAGGGCTGAATCGACCTCCTGATCTAGGACTGTTTGAAAATACTGAGTCTAAGTGATTCCTTAGATTCCTCCGTGGAAGCTGAATATTCTGTCACATGTCCTTCTTTCTCTGGCATAGGTTATGTGGCACCCGCAGACTCTCTCCTCAGAACTTTCAATGTTCAATGTTGATCATGATATCTCCCCGCACTAGAATTCCTCCTTTATGTGACTACAGACTATGACCGTGGAGCAGATTCCTTCGTGACCCCATGGTTCAGGGCTTTCACAAGTGACTTTCTCCTCCTTCTCAATTTATGAATTAGAGAATACTTCAGGACGAATATAAGGTCAAATTTCTCCCTTGCGATCAATGAATGTGATCACTTACTTGAACTTGGACTTTGTGAGTTCCTATCTCGGGTGTTCCCTCCTAGATTCTCCTGAACTACGTAGATATATGTCACGTGTCCTTTGGATCCAATGCTCCTGAAAAACTTTATGAATTTCCTTCTCCTGAACCTCTCGATCTTCCACCACCTGTCTTCTCCTTGACGATGGATGATTTTTCCATCTTCAGGACTTCGGTGAGTCCTCAACTCCTTTGCACACTTAGCGCAATTTCACCTTTCGAGACTTAGACTATTCTAAAAAATCCTTCTGCACTCCTTGCAGAGTTTTGAACAGAATTCCTTCTGTGACTTTTCTCAACTTTGGAAACCTTCCAAGGTTATCAGTTCCTTGCATCCTTTAGTGGACTTATTCTTCTCCTTTCCCTCCTGGTAGTCTCTCACTCTGCTTCCTGAGCTTGTAAGGCAAATTCACAACACCTTATACGTACTCCTTGCGCTTGGCTCAGTTCTTCGACGAACTCTCCCTTATCCTTATGGAAAGGTTTAAGGCACATCCTTTCCTTTGTCGATGCACTTCCTGCAAATACTTCCTTCACCAGAATGTTCAACAATTATGGGATTCTCCAACACCTCCAAGTGTGTCATTTATGTGCACACTTGCACTAACTTGATGCCCTCTTGAAAGAGTGTTTCAGAGTGTTTAGTAACATTGAACTATGTTCTCTCTCACATAGTCTTTCCTTCCAAGGTACCTAACCACCTTGAAATTTCTCCCCGAGTATATGAATTAATATGGTATTCCCTCCTAGGAGTTTCTCTTCTGACTCCATTGAGTTCAGATACGCACTCCTTGCGTCGAATCACAAAGTTTCCTCTCTCTCTATGTTGCGCACTCCTTGCACTTAGCCTAGAGAACCAGACCTAGATCAACACACTCTCGGATAGAAAAATGTATCTCTATCCTTGCAGATGATTTATAACATTCATCTACAATTCAAAAACATGTAAATGACATTCATAAACAATTATCCATTACACATAAATGTAAAACAGGAAAAACTGTCATTTTGTATTAATGGTGGAATGCCAAATTACAATAGTGGAGTCTGAGCTACAATTGAGTCTCAGCTCTCTGTATCTCTCCTTACCTCCTACAACCAAATCTAGCCTACAAAACACTCTCCTTTGAAATAATACAAACATTTACACAAGAGGGGCTCAAATGATCTTCCCTCGCAAGCTAAACTAATGGTGTCAAATCACCAGCCCTAATGCCTATCGAAAGGGAAAATTAAAATGATGGAAATATTCTCTGAATCGGATGCAAATCCATTTTGTTGTTAGCCTATTAATGGAAACATTATCTCCAGTTTGTGAGAAGGCATATCTTGCTCCTTATAGCTTGTCTTCAATTAATGCCTGGATCTCACATTAGATTCTCGAGGAAAAATGAGAGGACGAAAACTCTCCCTTGAATGTGAACCATGCATGAAATATGGATGGTGCGTGCTGAGGTGGAGCGATGCTCTTGCATCATACTCCACAACTGTGAAAATCATGAGCTCCTTCTCATGAGATTTCCAGCGTGGCTGAAATCCACTTGGATGCCAAACTTTCCCTTGGAGTTGTCTCTTGGCTCCTTTGCTTCGCTGCTCCTACTACATCATCCTGACTTCTCATGCAGGCTCCTTTATGTCCAACTTCCTCATGTTGACCGCTTCTATTATTGACCTCAACATCAGCTCCCTAATCTCTTTGACCAACTCGTCTACTTGCTCCATCGAATCACTCTTATGCTGCAGACTAGCTCACTACACTCCTCCCTTCCCTTTGGGCAAATTGTATTGAATCCTCAAGCCATTATTCCCATCTTTCGTGGCCTTGGTTTTCCACTCTGCTGCAGCTTCTACTTCTGTAGTTTTATCATCACTAAGTTGTTTCTCAGCTTCATCTCCTGACACATCAAATCCAGTCAGTTCTTCTGTTGGTACTGTTCCAGCTTCCACCAACTGCAACATGTGTTGGTGTATCTCCTCTGGCATGTTTTTCTCCTGGTAGCCACCTTCTAGTTCTGGATTTTCCAACCAATTCTCTAGTGCCTTCAACTCCAATTCCCACCGAGTGAGCAACTCAACTGAGCGTTCTCCCATTGGGAAAGACATCAATATTTGATCCTCCTCCTTCACGACAGTCTCATCTTGTTGTCCTTTTGTTGCCTTTGCAATTGCTATGCTAGCCTCTCATCGACTGCTTGGTAGGAATATATTGACTCCTCCAATGATAAAAATAGTCCTGTGATCCTCCTTCTCTTTGATGGAAGTTTTTAACTTCTCACTGTATTCATTCACGTGGCTCACAGTTCTGCATGAATATCTAAATGAGTGAGGTTTCTCTCCTGCCTCCTTTTGATCTACCAGTGAATTCTCAACTGAGCTTATCTCTTCTCCCGTGCCCACCTGACAATATGGGATGTCTCCTCTTCCCACCTGACATTCTATGAGACCCACTGCTTCATTCTCATTTCCCAACTAGAAATCTACAAGACCCTTGCCAGATCTCTTTCCATTATAGCTGAGGGTTTCAACATGCCTCAACCACCTCTTTAACATCCGTTGTTTCCTCATGGCTAACAAATTTTGAACAAGCCACTTGGTTGTTCTCTTCAAAGGACATTCGTACCTCCAGTGCACCTTTGCCTCTTGCTACATTTTGAATGCTAGCGTCTCCATCTGGGCTCTAATTTCATTGAAATCCTTATCTATCTTTGCCTTTCTCTTCTGCGGGCAGAATTCTCCCGACCGTGCTCATAGATTCCAATGACCATCTTGTTTCACCTGCAATCCACCTAGTTATTTACCATATGTTGCACACCTTGCAACAGTTTCAACAGAGCATAACACCATGTCCCCTTTACCTACAATGTGTAGACAAACAAGATATGATACCACTTGGCACCAACCTCCCCTCCGAAGGGTTGACTCGACCTCTCAGTCTAGGATTGTTTTAAAATACTGAGTCAAAGTGACTCCTTAGATTCCTCCCTCAAACCCGAATCGTGTGTCACAGGTCCTTCTTTCTCTATCACAGGTTATGTGGCACCCGTAGAACCTATCCTCAGTGCTTTCAATGTTCAATGTCGATAGTGCTAGCTCCCCATGCTAGAATTCCCCCTTTATGTGACCACATACTATGACCATGGATCAACTTCCTTCCTGACCTCGCGCTTTGAGACTTTCGCGAGCGGCTTGATCGTCCTTCCTGATTTCTGAATCGGAGAATACTTCGGGACCAATATAAGGTCCACGTTCTCCCTTGCGATCAACGACTCTGATCACTTATGCGAACTCAGACTTCATGAGTTCCTATCTTGAGTTGTCCCTCCTAGATTCTCCCAAACTACCTAGATCTATGCCACGTGTCCTCTAGATCCAATGGTCTAGAATGAAATCACTCTTCGCAACTTTGCAAAGACCTTTGTCTGCTTTCGACAAACTTTTTGAAGTTATGTCTCTCGAACCTCTCGATATTCCGGCACCTGTCTTCTTCTTGACGATGGATGATTTCTCCATATTTGGGACTTCGGTGAGTCCTCGACTCCTTTGCACACTTATCACAATTTTACCTTTTGAGACATAGAATATTCTCAAAACTCCTTCTGCACTCCTTGCAGAGTTCTGCACAGACTTCCTTCTGTGACTTTTCTCGGCTTTGAAAACCTTCCAAGGTTCTCAGTTCCTTGTGTCCTTCAGTGGACTTCTTCTTCTCCTTTCCCACCTGGTAGTCTCTCTCTCTGCTTCCTGAGCTTATAAGGATAATTCAAAACACCTTAGACGCACTCCTTGCGCTTGGCTCAGTTCTTCGACGACCTCTCCCTTAGCCTTATGGAAAGGTTTAAGGAACCTCCTTTTCTTTGTCGATGCACTTCTTGCAAATCCTTCCTTCACCAGAATATTCAACCATTTTGGGATTCTCCAACACCTCCAAGTGTGTTTTTTTTGTGCACACTCACACTAACTTGATGCCCTCCCGACAGAGTGTTTTAGAGTGTTCAGTAACTCCAAACTATGTTCTGTCTCACATCGTATTTCTTTCCAAGGTACTTAACCACCTTGAAATTTCTCCTCGAGCCTGTGAATTAATCTAGTATGCCCTCCTGGCAGTTTCTCTTTTGACTCCACTAAGTTCAGACACGCACTCCTTGTGTCGGCTCACAAATTTTCCTCTCTCTGTCATGCACTCCTTGCACCTATCCTACAGAACGAGACCTAACTCAGCACACTCTTGGATAGAAAACTATATCTCTATCCTTGTAGATTATTTATAACATTCATCTACAATTCACAAACATGTAAATGGCATTCATACAAAATCATCCACTACACAAAAATGTAAAACAGGAAAAAATGTCATTTTCTATTAATGGTGGAATGCCAAATTACATTAGTGGAGTTCGATATACAACTGATTCTCAGCTCTATGTATCTCTCCTTACCTCCTACATCCAAATCCAGACTACAACAACCTCTCCTTTGCAATAATACAAAGATTTACACAAGAGTGGCTCAAATGATCTTCCCTTGCGAGCTAAACTAATGGTGTCAAATCACCAGCCCTAATGCCTATCGAAAGGGAAAATTACAATGATGGAAATATGCTCTGAATCAGATGTAGATCCATTCTTCCATCAACCTATTAATGGTGACCTTATCTCTAGCTTGTGTAAAGGCATATCTTGATCCTTTTAGCTAGTCTTAAATTAATTCCTGGATCTTACATTAGATTCTCAAGGAAAAATGAGAGGACGACGCCTCTCCTTCCTTGAATGCACACCATGTGTGAAATCCGGCTGGCACATGATGAGGTGGAGTGATGCTCCTACATAAATATATAACCCAAAATGTGAATGAAATCAGAGTGTTCCATACCCAGATCACTTGCAAGGAAGTGTCCTGAAAGAATAAGTCAATAGTAGTATGCTCAGTAGAGCAGGATGTTACATTAGCAGAGTTTTCTTTTTCTTCTAAGAACCTAGGTGAGTGGAGACTATTGGATTACTGAGAAGGGGGGGTGAATCAGTAACAGAGCAATTCAATCATTTTTATCCAAAAAATGCAAGTGTTATATCAATGTAGAATTATCATCCAATAGTTTCATAGTAAATAAATAATGAAGAAATGAGAAATCATACATATACACAATCCACCCATGTTTTTACGTGGAAACCCAAAGTGGGAGAAAACCACATAATGCTTTTTCTTATATGTCTTTAAGAATTACATTTATTGGAAGCACCAACCTCCTTTTTTTCTAGCTGAAACTAGAAGGAGGCTCCAACCCCCTAGTTTCTTAGGCTACAACCTGAGGCAAACTCCAAATCCCCAATTCTCTGGCTACAACTAGAAGTAGGCTACAACCCCCTATGTTCTCCGGCTACAACCACATGTCCTTGCCCCATCCAAACACCCAAAAGTAGAAGTAGAATGATGGAAGCATTGTCACACAATGACTGTGATATATACCACCGTAAAAATCTACCAACCTGTACCACTAACCTGCAACCAACCTGTACAATTTCCCTGCAATCATGCTGTACCAAAACTGAGCATGTCTCAACCAAAATACAACAGATACACGACCTATAGTTTTGAAACATATGCATGTATGCACCCTATCTATACAACAAATTGTGTATGTATGAGACCTATCTATTATGCAACCTGTGTATGCCTTTTGAAACTAGGGATACATGACCTGTAGTTTTGCAACATGTGTATGTATGTGCCCTATCTATACAACAACTTGCATATCTACACGTCCTATCTATTATGTAGCATGCGTATACCTTCTGAAAAATAGGGTTTTCTTTCTTATGAAAACTTTTGATCCTCTACAACTTATTTCACATAGATCTGTAACCTGTCACTGTATCCAGATTGTAACTATACCCTATGCATGCATCCTCATACATAACCTTTATCCAAAGCATCTATATCTCTCTCTAGTCATGTGCCATATAAGTGTGTGTAATGATGAACACGTATAATAACCCTCACATGATCTATAAATCAAACCCTTTATGATATTCATCCTCTCAATACATCAACCACTTCACAAATACAAGATCTCAACCATGTACCACAAAAACCCTTAGCCATATGCCAATAAATACAAGATGTGCCTTAACTCTAGCAAGAAGTATCAATGATAAATATTGATTATACCAACACTGTATTTGTTTAGATCCGACTTATACAAAATATCCTATACTAATCTTTCTAGGGAGAATCCTCATGTCTCCATAACTATTTCTCATGCATACATCAAAATCCAATAACTCATAGAAATAAGACATACCTTTTGAACTAGTGGATATATCTGATGTATCAAATCATTGTAGACCTTCCTTGGAGCTTGATCTCATAATATAAAACGTCAACATATTCATATTCTCGAGTTTCTATCCTGCATATGTACGCACCCTAATACACTGTTAGCCCGGGTACACCTCAGAAATTAAGGTTTTTTAGTATTCGTTGTAATTCAAAAAAAATTGTCGTCAACCCTTCGTGCTACCTCAAACTTTCTCAACTTTAGATGTATCAATGAGTACTTGTAATAAGCCTTACACAACAATAGATATTCAATATATTCTAGTGTTATTAAATCAAAGAATATTTCCTCTTATTTATACTTTCATCTAGCATCCTCAAGGGGTTACCTTTTAACCATATTAACCCACTTTCCTTATTTTAGGGTTAACCCACTTATAACCACTTGTCCACTTAACTTAACCACTTTCCATAATTAGTAAGTTCTCCATTAACTTTATTATTTAAATTATTTCTTTTTCATCCTCTTTGACTTATAGTACACTCATCACTTCACTTTATTATTTAAATAATTTTATATTTGCAAACACTTTGACTACTTTGACCTTTTGAGGCTTCTATATTACTCATGAGGGTTCTCCAACTTCATATGGCCATAAATCTCTAACTATGAGGAGTTATGTTACGTTCCACATACCACCGGAAATGGCATGACATGTAATATCCATCTAGAATAGTCTTACCTTCAATTATATAAAAAAACATACCATTATCCATCAAACAAACTTGGGTCCAATACCCAAAACTTTGTACTACCCTAATTTGCTACCAAACTTTCTTCAAGGGTTGACATCAATGAAAACCAACCCACTTAATCAACAATATCCCCCTTTGGCAATGATGGAAACACTCTGATGCAATACTAAAGTCATATCACTCATGCTCCTCTTGTGACCATTGCTCCACATGGAACCATGAATGTGTTCTCTTTCTCCAAGCATTTACCTTCACATCTGATAAATATCTCCCCCTTTGTCATCAATGGTAAAGGTATCTTTCCATCCAGGGTTTCTCCCCCTAACTGAAATGTCCTTGGGGATACTCCCCCTAACTGAACTCTTCCTAAAATTGATCTACCGACCTAGACTATCCTCTTTATAGTGATTCCTCATGTAATTATAAGACATATAAGATAAATATTCAAAAGCATTCATTTTAAAGTAGAAAATACTCTGAGTCTCTGGAGAATATACTCAAAGGCTTCCCGTGGAAGCGATTTTGTAAAGATGTCTGCCACTTGTTATTTTGTGACCACATATTCAACTCTGATGTTCTTATCTCCAACTCGTTCCTGTAGAAAGTGATACTTCATTGAAATGTTCTTAGTCTTCGAGTGCATCACTGGGTTCTTTGAGATAATGATGGTGCTTGTATTAACACAGTAGGGTGGAATGGTCTCATCATACTCAACCTGTATATCTGTCAGAGTTTGTTTCATCCATAGAACACATGTTCAACATGTTGTTGCTGCAATATACTCTTCTTCGGATGTAGATAAGGATATTGATGACTTTTTCTTTCTTAGCCATCATATTAAACACTCACCCAAGTAGAATGATGCTCCATTGGTGCTTCATCGGTCATTAATGAAACCTACCCAATCTTCATCTGTGTAGGCAATAAGTGATATATCCTTTCCTTTTGGATACCATAATCCAAATTCTTATGTTCCTTTGAGATATAAGAAAATCCTCCTCACTGCTAAGACATGTGATTCCTTTGGTGTTGTTTGAAATCATGCCACCTCTCCAACTGCCTGCAATACATCTAGTTTGGATGTTGTCACATATAGTAAGCTACCAATGATCGACATGCATTTCTTCTGGTCTGTAGACTTTGAATCATCATCTTTGATCAACTTGCAACTAGTTTGCATAGGAGTGGTAATTGGTTTCCATTCCAAACCTCTTTATCATTTCTATGATATTCTTAGTTTGAGAAATAAAAATTCCTCGATTTCTTTGACTTATTTGAAAACCCATAAAGAAGCATAGTTCTTCAATAATGACATTTCAAATTCATTCTGCATATCCTTTGCAAATTTTTGGCTTAACCTGTCATCATTGTTTCCAAATATAATATCATCAACATAAACTTCAATTAATAAAATACTATCTTGAGTTACCTTGATGTAGAGGTTGTTGTCTTCACTTCCTTTTCTGAACCCTACATGTTGTAGTTATTTATCCAGTATAGAGTACCATGCTCTAGGAGACTGTTTTAGACCATACAAGGCCTTCTTCAATTTGCACACGTAATTTGCATTCTATGACAATTCAAATCCTTATGGTTGTTCAATGTAGATTTCTTCTTAAAGTTCCCCATTCAGAAAAGTTGATTTCACATCCATTTGATACACTTTAATATTCTTGGAGAATGCATAAGCTAAAAGAAATCAGATTGCTTCCATTCTGGGAATTGGGGCAAATGTCTCTTAAAAGTCGATTCCTTCAACGTGTGTATCCTTTACATACCAATCTAGATTTTCTCTTTGTAACATGTCCACTTCATTTAATTTATTTATGAAAACCTACTTTGTGCCAATCACATTCTTATTATTTTGTCTTGGAACCAATTCCCAAGTGTCATTCTTCTCTATTTGATCCAATTCTTCATCCATGGATTTATTATAGAATTCATTCTTGTTGTCCTCTTCAAAACTGTTTGGTTCAATTGTAGATAAGAGTTCTAGGTGAATTTTTTCTCATGAATGGATTCTTCTTCTAGTCTCAACTCCTGCATCCTTTTTTCTGTAATTTGATCTGGAGGATGATTCTTTTGTACTCATCTGCTAGGTGTTTTTGGAGGCACTTGTTCAAATTTCTCTTCTACTTATGTCTTATCTTTTTCATATTCCTCTTCTGCTTCTTCTTCATCTTTTGATTCTTCTTCATAAATTTGTTCCACTGATTCATTTTCTTCTTCCTTTGATTCTTGTCCACCTGTTTCATCAATTGTTACATTGATGATTTCCACAACCTTATTCAATCTCATATTGCAACACTTGTATTCTTTCCTTGTACTTGAGTAACCAACAAGTAATCATCTGTCCACACAAGAGTCAAACTTTCCCATTCTTCCATCTTCTCGTTTTATGTAGCATTTGCTTCCAAATACTCTAAAGTGCTTAACATTTGTTGGTCTTCCTTTCCATAGCTCGTAGGGATTTTTTTCATTGTTGTTTCTGAGCATTAAACTAGTTTGAATGTGAATTTTTTTATGCATTGCACGTGTCCAAAAAATATCTGTCAATTTAGAATCCATTAGCATTGTTCGAGCCATTTCCTATGTAATTAACATCCATAATCTTCCTTTGTCTCTGAACCACTCTCTGAACTAATCTATGGATCCATGCTCTCATACACTATCATAAATTTGTCCAAACCTCTACTGCACAACTATCCATAATGCTAACCCACTTATCACTATACTATCATGAAGTCTTCACTAATACAATTGATTATACTTCTGCAAACTAACTGCTCTGGATTTGTCTACTCAAACTCGACAAGCTTATCGAAGGATGGTTCTTTGGTATGTCACAACTGTCACATAGACTACCCCTGTCTAATGCTCATGTTAACTAGGAGTCTCTAATACGGATGGATCAAAACAATTCATGTGCTGATGTGTATTCATCATCTTCTTCATTGGTAGATTCATCATCTCTCTGAGCTCCGACTTCTTTATTTCTGTCTGTGGATTCATCTTTCACTACAATGCCTGAAAGTACAATCTCTTGAACATGTTCCTTATTTACCTGTCCTCCTTTTCTTTCAGTTATTTTCTAAACCTTTTTGTATCTGACATCTTTTTTTTTCTTTGTAGAATTGTCTTCATCTCCTTTTATTGTCAATCTTGCGATCTATAGGACATGGTATTTGTTCGCCTGTTATTTGTGTTTCCGTATCCATATTTTCTTATATCTGATATCAGTGTTCTCTTTCATGGAAGTATCGATCATGCTTCTACAATCACTAGCTATGTGTCCATAGTTATGAGATTTGTAACATTCAATGTTACGTGGGGCCACATAAGCACTTCTTTCTTGAACATTTCTTTTATAATCCTTGCAATCTGCAACCTTATGTCCAAAATTAGTATAATAAAACAATGACCATAAAATAAATTTCCATACCTGGGAGTGAATGATATCTTTTGTGGTGTAGTCCTTCTGAATTTCTGCCTTGACTGATCATGATCATGATTGAAGCTTCTTTCTGGATTGAACATGGATGGTATTCTTGAAGATGTATCTTCAATAGTTTTCTTATATTATAGTTGACCATGATTCTTTCCTTTGAGTACTTCTGCATAACTCTTTCTATTTTTTTCATTCTTCTTTTCTAGCAACCTAGAGTGCTTCTCTTCATTCTCTATAAATGATGTGGATGTTTCTGTCTCTTCAACGTTCTTATTGATCTTGACAATTTTACTTCTCAATGTGAAAACTTATTCTTCAAGCTTCTCAACCTCTTCTTCTTTCTTCATTATCTGAGACTTCATGACTTCTTTTGTTCTTTTCACTTCTTCATGATGAATTTTTAATGTGATTATTTCTTGTTCAAGTCATTTCTCTTATTTACCAAACTCTTCCTCAAGATGGTTTAGATCGTTAGTTATTTACTTAAGATGATCTGTCAATATCTTCTCTCTCATTTCTTCTTCTTCCTTATTTTTTTCTATGTTGGCTTCCAAATACTGCTTTTGATATTCAAGATTTTCTTCGATATTTCTCGCTTCTTCTAGCTGAGTTCTTAAGCTCTCCATGAACTGTTGGGCTTCTTAAAAAATGTGAACACATTCCTTTTGTTTCATTAATTATTTATTAAGTGTCTATTTTTCTTCTCTTAGTTCATCTAAATCACTAATCAATTTTGTTTCATAATTGTCTTCCTTTTCAATTAGTTTTTTTGTCTCATTTCCTTCATGCAATTCTATTTCAAGATGTCAACATTTTTCACAATTAAAGAGAAACAACATACCTCTGGTAATTATGTATTCTTCATATTCTAAAATTGCTTAACATGGTGAAAACAATTCTTCTTGATATGTATTTGCATATTATTTTGTATTTTTCGAATCTACATTGGGTGAAGAATATATGTCATGTAACTTATCCCAAAGTTCTTTGGTTGATGAACATTTACCAACATTTTCTCTTACCATACTAGGTAATCATTCTGAGATGAAATCCATTTCTATTTTGTTATTCTTCTTCAATTCCTTCTTGGCTGCAGTCTTTTCCCTTTTTGAACTATCATATCCTGTAATGACTGATAGCCAAATATAATGCCCTTGTGTCTATAAAAATACTTTTGTCCTTCCACTCCACATCCCATACTTGAAACCATTCTGACCATTGAACAATGGTACTCCATTCTCAGAATAATCCATGATCTCCTTCCAGTGGTTAAACTGTTTCCCGAAGAAATCGACTCAGATACCAATTGTTGGATTACTGAGAGGGCGGGTGAAACAGTAATAGAGAAATTCAATCCTTTTTATCCACAAAATGCAAGTTTTATATCAATGTAGCATTATCATCCAATAGTTTCAAAGTAAATAAAAAATGAACAAATGAGAAATCATACCCATACAAAGTACACCAATGTTTTTACATGGAAACCCAAAGAGGGAGAAAACCACATAATGTTTTTTCTTATATTTCTTTAAGAATTACATTCATTGGAAGCACATACTTCCTTTTTTTTCTACTTGAAAATGGAAGGAGGATCCAACCCCCTAGTTTATCAGGCTACAACCCGAGGGAAGCTCCAAATCCCGAATTATCTAGTTACAACTAGAAGGAGGTTACAACCCCCTATGTTCTCCAACTACAACCACTTGTCCTTGCCCCGTCCAACTGTCCTGAAGTAGAAGTAGAATGATGGAACCACTGTCAGACAATGAATCTGAGATATACTATTGTAAAACTATACCAACCTGTACCACTCACCTGCAACCAACCTATAAAAATGCCCTGTAATCAATATGTACCTGAACTAAACATGCATCAACCAAAATACAACAGATACGTGACCTGTAGTTTTGCAACATGTGTATGTACGTGCCATATCTATACAATAGTCTGCGTATGTACACAACCTATATGTTATGTATCCTTTGTATTCCTTCTGAAACTAGGGATACATGACATGTAGTTCTACAACATGCGTATGTACCTGCCCTATATATACAACAACCTGTGTATGTATGTGTCCTGTCTGTTATGTAGCTTGCGTATACCTTCTGAAAAATAGGGTTTTCTTTCTTTTGAAAACTTCTGATCCTCTGCAACTTATTTCACATATATCTGCAACCTGTCACTATATCCAAACTGTAATTGTACCCTATGCATGCATCCCCATACATAACCTTTACCCAAAGCATCTATATCTCTCTCTAGTAATGTGCCATATAAGTGTGTGTAATCGTGAACAAGTATAATAACCCTCACATGATCTATAAATCAAACCCTTTATGAGATTCAACCTCTCAATACATCAACCACTTCACAGATACAAGATCTCAACCATGTACCACAAAAACTCTTAGCCATATGCCAAGAAATACAAGATGTGCCTTAACTCTAGCAATAAGTATCAATGATCAATATTGATTATACCAACACTATATTTATGTAGATCGGACTTATACAAAGGATCCCATACTAATATTTCTAGGGAGAATCCTTAAGTCTCCATAACCATTTCTCATGCATACATAAAAATCGAACTACTCAAAGAAATAAGACATACCTTTTGAACCAGTGAATAGATCTTATGTATCTGATCACTGTAGACCTTCCTGGGAGCTTGATCTCAGAATCTAGAACCTTGACATCTTCATCTTCTCAAGTTTCTATGGCGTTACCCTCACATACGTGCCCTAATACACTACCAGCCTTTGTATGTACGCACCCTAATACATTGTTAGCCCACGTACACATAATAAATTAGGGTTTTTTAGTATTCGTTGTAATTCTAAAACTTTTTTCGCCAACCCTTCGTACTAACTCAAACTTTTACAACTTCAAATGTATCAATTAATTTCGATAAGACTTACAAAACAATAGATATTCAATATGTTCAGGTGCTATCAAATGAGAGAGCCTTGCCTCTTATTTATACTTTCATGTAGCATCCTCAAGGGGTTAACTTTTAACCATCTTAATCCACTTTCCTTATATTAGGGTTAACCCACTTATAAAGGAAATGGCATGAAATGTACTATCCATATAGAATAGTCTTACCTACAAATATATCAAAACCCATACCATTATCCATCAAAACAACTTGGGTCCATTACCCAAAGTTTTGTACTACCGGAATTTTCTACCAAACTTTCTTCAAGGGTTGACATCAATGACAACGAACCCAATTAATCAACGTAGCCTTTAGAAAACATTCTCATGGATGTTTTTCTATGTAATTACATGACATAGTAAAGTGTAGTGGTATGCCTTGTAACATCTCTCTAGTACTGAACATTTATGAGTAAGTAAATACACAATAATTTTTTTGTTTCTTTTTTAACCAAATAATAACTTTACAAATCACGCATTTGATTTTGGAATCTTCATAATTATTTAAGAAAATACATCAATGCTATATACAAATTTATCATCGATAGTCTATAAAACTTTTGATACCAATTTCAATGGTTTATCTATTATTCCATAGAGTAAGTGGGCAATCAATCGATTTACATAGATTAAATCAATTGACTTCCTACTTACTCTATGTAATAATAGATAAATCATTGAAATCGGTATCAAAATTTTTATAGACTATCGATGATAAATTTGTATATAGCATTGAAGTATTTCCTTAGATAATTATGAAGATGCCGAAATCAAATGCGTGATTTGTAAAGTTATACTTTGGTTATAAAAAAGAAAAACTTTTATTGTGTAGTTACTTATAAATGTTCATTACTGGAGGAATGTTACATATGGTATCAAAGCATGATTCTACTCTATGACACTAGACTCATTATGACTTCCAATGAAATTTTTTAATTAAAGATGGAATTACTAATATAAATTGAAATTATTTTATGAAGGTATCATGGTTAGAGGATGGAGAATGAGTAGACGTCGAGGTGTGGGAGGAAGAGGTATGCCTCCTCCAAGTATACCCACATGCAAGGGATCTTCTCCACAAGGAAAAGAGCATACTATCGAGCAAGTGCATGTTGCAGTGGATGATGTCATGGTTATTATGAGGTCCTTTTAAAGGATGTCAGAGGAACCGATAAATTTCCTTGTTCGAGATGAGGGAAAAGGATATTCACCCAATGAGGGTTCGCAGTGCCCTCCTATAGTTAGTGGTAATATTCATAGAGAACTTGAGAAGGTAAAATTTGTTGATTTATGGGGTTCCAAGGATGGTTTAGCCGTTGAAACTTGGTTAGAGAATATGGAAACATGTTTTCCATTGTGCGATTATACCTCCAACATGAAGGTCTGTATGGCGATTTTTAAACTGAAGGAGAGTGTGCTTCTTTAGTGGAAGACATTGTTACCACAACTGAATATGGCCATTGAGGTTGTGTCCTGGGAATTGTTCGAGGAACAATATTGAGAGAGATACCTATATGATAAGTTCATTGAGATCCATCTTAATGAATTCAATGCTTTATGAAAAGGAATTTGTACAATACCTAAGTATGAGGCTATATTTATGGAGTTTCTTAGATATGCTCCGCACCTGAACATTGAAAATTTAAAAGTGAATAAGTTTTTGTTTTCTCTCAACTACAACATTCGTGCTAAGGTGAGGATCATGATGCCTCAGACTTTGCACAATGCAATACATAAAAATTTTATCATTGAGGAGGAATTGAACAATGGAGGTCATGGTAGTAATCCTTCTAGGCAGATATGACAAACGCCACATAGAGCATCGCAATAACATACACCCATTAGAAAGACTTCTCGACATTATGATGCACATAGAGGGCCTTTATTTTCTATATCGCGTCGAAATACTATTACTTATAGGACTCTGTATAGAGAACCAAAAAAATAACATCTGCTTCATCCTCAACAACAACAATAGTATAAATCTTTTCCATAGAACAGGTCTGGACCTCAAAACCCTAAACCAATAGATTATTCCTCTGGAACTAGGAGCATCAACTCTAAGAATGAATGTTGGACTTGTGGAGAATCCCAATATGAGAGAGATTGTCCTATTGAAAAGGAGATAAATATTGGATCAACATGACATATGATAGAAGGATATCTAGGCAAGCCCCATAAGATTCATGTAGTGGTGAATAATCGCCAGGTTGAGCATTAGTCTACAGTGCTTGAGACTTCAAGTATGATATGAGATCAAGAGTTTAGTATTTTGATAGATCCATGAGCTACTGAAATTTTCATTTCTAGTGGTGTAATTAAAAAAATTAAGGTGAAGGAAGTCGAACAAGATGAGTTTAGATATGTAGAATTAGCATCTGGAGCTAAGAAAAAAGTTGGAGGAAAGGTTAATGAATGTAAAATTAATTTGGGTGAATTTGTCGCTAGTGTAACCCTTTTTGTCACAACCTTGGAATCCTATGACGTTGTGATTGGAATGGATTGGTTATAATCACATGACGCGATACTTACACAAAAATATTAAGTGTAATTGATTATTTGGGGCAAAATAGAGTAATTGTAGGGAAAAATCAAGGAGTGTCTCTAAGATTTATTACTTCCTTTCAATTAAAGAAAAATATGCACAAAGGATGTAATTTGTATGCCATTTTATCCCTTCATGAAAAAGGTGACACAGAAATATTGGAATACTTTATGGTAGTATCGGAATTTGATGATGTTTTTCCTAAGAAACTATTGGGTTTGCCACCAAACAAAGAATTGGAATTTACTATAGATTTAAAACCTGGAACCGAACCAATTGCTAGAATTCCTTCGTGGATGTTGACACCTGAATTACAAGAGTCAAAGATGAAATTGAAAGAGTTATTATATTTTGGACTTATACATCCAAGAGTATCACCATGGGGTGCATCACTAATATTTGTAAGAAAGAAGGACAGATTGTGGAGGATTTGCATTGACTATCATCAATTAAACAAAGCCACGATCAAGAATCAATACATGTTATAGAGGATTGATGACTTATTTCATCAAATGAAGGAGGTGATAGTATTTTCAAAGACTGATTTGAGATCTGGGTCCTCAACATCAACAACAGTATAGATCTTTTCTTTAGAACACATCTCGACCTCAAAACCCTAGACCAGCATATTCTTCCTCTTAAACTAAGAGCACCAGCCCTAAGAACGGATATTGGACTTTTGGAGAACCCCACTATCAGAGAGATTGTACTATCAAAAATCAAATAACTATTGGATCAACAAGCCATATGATAGTAGGAGATCTAGGCAAGCCCCATAGGATTCATGGAACGGTGAATAACTGCCAGGATGAGGATCGGTATACAATGATTGAGACTTCAGGTATGATATCAGATCAACGGATTAGTATTTTGATAGATCCAAGAGCTACTGATATTTTGATTTCTAGTGGTGCACTCAAAATAATTGCGGTGAAGGAAGTCGAACAAGATGAGTTTAGATATGTATAACTAGCATCTGGAGCTAAGCAAAAAGTTGGAGGAAAGGTTAATGACTGTAAAATTAATTTGGGTGAATTCATTGATAGTGTAACCCTTTTTGTCACAAACTTAGAATCATGTGACGTTGTGATTAGAATGGATTGGTTAGACTAACACGACACGATATTGTTGGGCCCCAACAACTCCCCCTAAAGTTTTACAAAATTTAAAGGCCCCCCATTAGAATCTTGATAATTATAATGAGCTACAGAATCAACCTTTTCAAATAGTTCCATACCTTGGCTTGCTTTGAGACAAACTTAAGAAATTCACTATAGTATGAGACATTCATTACAAGAGTATATGTCAAAATTTAGAAACGAGCATAGAAATCTCAATTTAAACAAAAACGTTATTTTTTCTCAACTGCTTACTTCTGTTTAAATTATGATTATGTGTTCTTTCTTTTGTTCATTAGCAAGTTTGACTATTTTGAATAATGTGTTCAATACTTCATCAAATAATATCTTAGTTGGTTTCTCATTTTCATGAAATCATTTGGTGATATTAATTAATTAAATTCTTTTTTCATTTTGCATCTCATTTCAAAATAATAATAATA